>JAKJJM010008644.1:0-11670 GCA_021901965.1 Pipa carvalhoi
TCTACCTATGATGTAAATTACAGACGCCTCTCATCTTTTTAAGTGGGATAACTTGCACTATTGGTGACTGACTAAATACTTTTTTTCCCCACTGTAGATACATAGATAGATAGATAGATATAGATAGATAGATACAGATAGATAGATAGATACAGATAGATAGATAGATACAGATAGATAGATAGACATAGATAGATAGATAGATACAGATAGATAGATAGATAGATAGATAGATAGATAGATAGATAGATAGATACAGAGAGATATGATACATTTTGCTGTTGTTTAACCTTTCCCTGCATGAACACTACACACAATAAATAACTAAATATAGTAACTCTTTTACCCGTAGGTGAACTGAGAGAGAACAACAGAAATAAATAATGAAATTTGTTTTCCTTCAGTCTGGAAACACGATGTAGAATATATAGCAGGACTGTTATTCTAACATTTTGTTTTCATAATCTTCAATAATGTAAAAGTTTTTTTTTTTATTTTTTTTTTTTTTGCAAACAGACAGAAAGTTGTATAAAACACCTTCCAACACTTTTAAATAATGAAAATAATAAAAAAAATAGAAAAAAATAAAAAGATTAAAAAAAATTGATCCCCCCTTCTCATTATTTGAGACACTCTGTCTGTGTGTCTGTCTGTCTGTCTGTGTGTCTGTCTGTCTGTCTGTGTGTCTGTCTGTCTGTCTATGTGTCTGTCTGTGTGTCTGTCTGTTTGTCTGTCTGTCTGTCTGTCTGTCTGTCTGTCTGTCTGTCTGTCTGTCTGTCCCTGAAGACTTCCTTTATTTTTATTATTTTATAGGACATATGTGCTTGGCCTTTGTTTCCAAGGAGACGGATTCATATTTGATACTGTATCTTTCGTCGCTCAGATATATACTTGAAGGAGAAGTATGGCATTGATGCGTGTAACTAAACAAAGTGATAAGTCTATTAAATTTCTCCTTTTCATAAATTAATGAAAAATGACCCAATGCTTGAAATTCAAGCTGGAAATGAAAGCCTCACAATAGAGTCATTTTCTCTGCGCTCCTGGTCATGTAGACCTTTTTTCAAAGACCGTTACCTGGCAACTGTTGTAATGACATTTCTCGATTTTCTAACCTACTGTTTACCCGATGCCGTGCTCCTTTTTATGACTAAAATATACTTTACATTTCTACAGGAATCCGTTCATTAAAAAGATGTGTTAAAGTATATTAGGCGGCATACAACCGATGAAATGTACATCTATTTTTTTTTTTGCTGGGTTAGTTGAAAGTTGAAAAAGGAGTATATTTTATCAGAAGACGCGTTGCTCCTTCTTGTACTGTGAAGTCAACTCATTACCACCTGTTTTTAGAACAATGTAGACTTCTTCTGTTGAGTGTGCACTCACATTCCAAGTAATGTAACAGTTACTAATTGCTTGTGAATTTTTGGTACAGATTGCTCCTCGGTGAGGAATGCTGGGAGTGGCGCATCAGCTGCTGTGCTCTGATAAGTCATCGTTATTGCTGTTTTTCCATTACTGACCTTGTCTCATTCTGACTTTCTTGTTTCTCTGGAATCCATGACTTCTGGCTTTGTCTGACTACAAATTATCTGCTCTCCTGGTTTCCTTGATCCGGCTTTTCTTCACTTTGTCCTTGCTTTATTTCCCGGGTATCTTGGTTTGGTTCTTGCACACTCTGGGCGAAATTTATTAACAGCGCAAAGACTCGATTGAGTCTTTGCGGTCTTCATAGCGCGAGAATTTTCGGCCGAGAATTCTCGCGACAGTACTTGGCGGGGATATCGATCTGCAATCAAGATCTTTCGCCCAAAAGTAGCCGTAGGACCTAGGGCTACTTTTGGGCGAAAGATCTCGATTGCGGATCGAGATCCCCGCCAAGTACTGTCGCGAGAATTCTCGGCGAAGAGACAATTCTCCGCCGAGAATTCTCGCGCTATTAAGACCGCAAAGACTCAATCGAGTCTTTGCGCTCTTAATAAATTTTGCCCTCTGTTGGGTGGCTCCAGTGCCCTAGAGTATCTGCAGCATAAAATCCAGGGGGTCCCAAAACTGCATTGGTGAATACCAGAGCATTGGGTTAGTTGTGCTGCTTGTTCTACCTAGGGTCCAGTTTCTGGTAATAACTTTACACCTGTATGCAGTAATATCAACCTCAGTTATGTAAAACAATAACTGTACAATAAATTCTAAATATTGTCCGTGGGTCGGCAATTCTGCACCACTTATTACATTTTTTTTTTCAAAATAAGCAGCTCAGAAGTGAAACAATCCAACCTTTTAGAGAGGTCTCTGATGCATGGCCTGAATGGAGAAACAAAGTTTCATGGACATGCTCAGAACTGCTATGTGCCCAGGGCTCTAGGTGTGGGTGGACCTAAATCATGCATTTGGTTGCCTCCAAATGCCTGCCTTGCCTGGAGTTCACAAGTTGCTTATTGCATTATGTCGGCATAAAATATTGGTTTTATTTACTTAATGGGGGTTCTGAATAAATAGAATCCCTCGTACGGGCTTTTTTGCTACACTTGTAATAAAAGCCAAGTGGTCAATAAACAAAGAAAGCCTCATGTGTTTTGAATTAAAAAAAAAAATTCTTTATTCAGCGTTAGAAAAACGGGTGCAAAGGTAGCAAATAACTTTAGTAAATATCCCCTATGTGCTCTGTTCAGCATTAGTTCACTATTGATAAACTAGTCGAATTTTTATTCAGCTTTTATAACTATATAACCAACCACAAAAAAAATTGCAAAAATTACACAAAAATGCATTTTTTCTCCCTGAAACACTGCTGCAGTAACATTTATACAAACGCTTTTTTTTTACACGTATACGTAATTATGCTGGCAATTTCGCTATAAGTAAAGTAATGTTATTTTCTCCGACTTAATGGGCTTAAGTGGATTTGCACTTCATTGCTAAGGAATCACATGCGCTTTCAAAGAACAACACATTTTTTCTGAGATTAAACTGCGTCAGTATGTTTAGCATCGAGAACCTGTTTAAATAATCAGTTCTTAAAACATGCATTCTAATTATACGCAAAGCGCTGGATTTCCTTTCCGCTAATGTCAAAGAGCAGAAAATAGGTTTATTTAGAGTTTATATAGCACAGCTGTTAATACAGTTTCCAGCGAGGGCTTATCGGTAATGTACATCTTAATGTTACATACAGTATTTATTCAGAAGGACTTTTTTTCACCGCGACGAAAACGTTAGTCGCGTTTTGAATCTTTTCTCAATCGATTTTTAACATATGTAACATGGCAGCGAATTAGAAGCTTTAAAAGGATTTTATTATCTCCACATTGTA
Organism: Pipa carvalhoi; assembly: GCA_021901965.1. Taxonomy (NCBI): domain Eukaryota; kingdom Metazoa; phylum Chordata; class Amphibia; order Anura; family Pipidae; genus Pipa; species Pipa carvalhoi. The sequence goes on from JAKJJM010008644.1 coordinate 3,317, forward strand.
CACTCGTAAATGACCCTGTCTCATTTCTTAAAGGGTAAGTTCGGTCAAATGCATAACATTAACAATTTAACATGATTATGCCCAAAAACAATTTATTTTTCTAAATTCAAAATCATTTAAGAAAATTCATTATTTTTACTTAAAAATGGCAGTACCGCTTGTATGCCTTAGCTCCGCCTATACTCTGATAACTCATTTTGCCTGTAGCTTCCAGCCACTAGAGCACAAACCAGTTAGGATTGTATCACATCAGATAGCCATGACATCATCCCGATGACACAGTCCTGATTGGTGGCTGCTAGGTGACTGCTAGGTGACCTACTAGTTTTTTTTGTGTACCTCTACCCCACAGGGACATGGGGGTAGAGGGAAGAGGAGCGGCTCCCAAGGAGCTCCTAGCAGTAGCTATCCCCCACCCTGCCCCAGCACTAGGGACACCTTCTTTTTGTTTAAATAGGCCCCCCTACTCCACAGGGACATGGAGGAGCATGGGGGAGGGTGCAGGGAAGCGGCTCCTATGGAGCCGCTTCCTGAATTTAGCGATCCAATCACTCAGCCTAGCGCTAAGTGAGAGTGATACTGGGGGGAGGTGTGGGAGTCCCAGGGACCCCTACTAGCTGGTTTTTATTTAGTTTATAGTAATTATTTCCATAGCGCTAATATTGCAGTAGCACTATGGAAATAATTAGGATTTAAATCATTAACCGCTTACTTGCCGGTTAATGATTTAAATAGCGCTTGATGGGGGCTGATACTGGGGGGGATCGGGAGGGATTTGTGGCGGTGTTGGGGGAGGTGTGGGGGTCCTATGGACCCCCAGTGTACGGAACCTTAGCGCTGCAGCAATATTGGCAGCTATTGCTGCAGCGCTAAGTCTTCTACGGCTGCTAGACATCTTCTCCCATTGACTTTAATGGGGTTCAGAGTTTGGGTTCAGGTTCGACCCGAACCTCGAACTGAACTTCTCAAAGTTCGAGGCTCTACTCAAACTTTTTAGTGCTCGATCATCACTAGTCACCACTTATCAGGTGAGTAGCAGTAGTGGTAAATGCAGACAATAACTCTGTAGAATTACTATGCATGTAATATTTTTTGGCAAATACAATATTCACAAAGTTGATAGCCTCAATAACAACTACATAGTTAGTCAACACTTCAGCTAATGGAAAACTAAAGACTTAGTTCATAATTAAATATGTTGTTCCATCCCAGAATGTTCAGGAAACACCTGTTGCCACCCCCTCTTATATCCTCCGAGTCTTTACTTTACCCGGAGCCTTGTAAAACAGAACATTGATACCAAGTATGAGCTCATTCATCTTTATTTAGCAGAATCAATTAATATTTCATGTATCTTTTCAGGGGTACAGAATGTTTTCACCATGAATGGAAGATTTACTAACTGTTAAAAACATATCCTCAGTTACAGAGTCAACGACTCACTTTTTCCATTCAGTGTATCGGTCCTACGGGAAGATCATGTACTGAAACATTCTAAACAACATATAAAAATGACTTAATTTCCCGAAAGGGTCGGAAGTTCTAACTTGTCTTAGTTTAAAACATTTTCCCCATCGCGGTTATTAATTTTGTAACCTCTATCTCTAGTTCAACTATGACCTTCTTTTAATGGGAACCCAACACTGTGCTGCATGAATACCATGAACTCAATGCCCTCTTCTTAGCCATTAGTAAACAAGTTAAATAAAAGTGCTTCTAATACGGAAACCTAATGTATAACACTTATAAATGGAACCCAGATAGAACAGCATATACTAACTTCAGTTTGCAGCCAATATATGAAGTCATTATTGACTTTTGTTTGAGGTCATGGAGCTATAACTACCATACAAGTGTGCTATTTGTGCAGGAAAATAATGCTATGAAGACATTGTCCAATAAATAAATATTTTAAATTAAATGTATAATAGATACTTGCATGTAAAGAAGATCTAAAGCTTGTTTTTGTCTAGGGATGATTCTTAAAGGATAGAAATACTTACTGATCATTTCCTTCACTCCAGCGCTGACTCCTGCTTCAAGAACGAGCCGGTGTTCTCTTGTTCTGCTGCAGAGCCGCTATCCTCTTTACTTCCTGCTTCCTCTTCAACATCGCTGATTTTTTTTCCTGCTTCTGAGCATGTGCAGAAGAATATGGAGAAGGAGGCAAGAACCAAAAGAGAATGAAGACACTACAAGAGAAGAAAAAAAGATCAGATTTATCTTGAAGCAGGAGGTAGCGCTGGAGCAAAGAAGGTGATTGCTAAGTATTATATAACTCCCTGCTTCAACATCACCGCTAGAAAAAAACAAGCTTCAGTTCTCCTTTAACGCAATCTTTAAATTTGGGAGACAACATCCATATTATAAATATGCATTACCACATATGACCAATATGCCGACTCGTTGTCTCTCGCCTTAGGTCAACACTTCGGGAGCTTTCGCGGCCCCCAGTCTACACTAAAGACATTTCTTGTATCATCCGTTATTCTCCCCATTATTCCCCCTGTCATTAGCTGTATTGTATTTCAGTGTTAACTTCCCAATACTCTATCCTAACGGTGGCAAACCTATGGCATGCGTGCCAGAAAGGGCACTCAAAGCCCTCTTTGTGGGCACGCGCTGTCTTAGAAACCCTCCCCCAGCAAGCGAGTGCTCTTACAGTATAGGCCTGACTGTTTTCAGGTCGGATCCGCAGCCTACACTGAAGGAACGCTTGCTCGCCGGGAGGATCTACATAGGATAGCAGGTGACGCAGGCGCGATGACGTCACTCATTAGCGCCTGCACTGCAGAGGGAGGCGCTGATGAGTGATGTCAGTAATCTGCAGTCAATGCTGAAAATGTTCGCCAACACTTGCTCTATCCAGCATTTGACTATGTAAGGAATATAAACTCAATTATATCTTATTTATTGAGGGGGAATTTATTCTAGCAACGATATTATTAGAGATGAGCGAAAGGGTTTGAATTTGGCAGTTTTGGCCTCCAAATATTTTTAAACGGCATCAAGGTAGACGCAAGTCATTTTCTAAGGACAAATCACTTGCAGGCAGTTTGTTTTAAACTTCTTCTGAGTTTCCAGCGAGAAAAGGAACTTTAGCAGTCAAAGAACTTTCTCTTTTAAAAAATTAATCTTAAACCCTTTGACTGCGGATTCCTGACCTGTTCTCACATCTTCTGCATAATATCTGATGTCTTGCACGCTTTCTCCCGATAAATAAAAGATATTGCAACGCATTAAATTTTAATTGTTACTCTTTTCACCTTTGACAACGAAGAACGGGTTATCCATTTGCACATTGGAGACTTTTGAACCTCTCCAATGTAATTGGCTCACTTACTTAACTTGTTTATTTCACCCCCAAAGTGAGATATTATTTATTAGTAATAATAATCCTGTAAAAGGAAAAAAAGAATCATTTTACATTAAATCTTGGAAATGTACAATTGCTCAGGTGTGCCGTGCGCTGAATATCTGATCACATATTGGTGTGCGTGGCTGATGTCTGCTTATAATTAATACAAATACTCATTGAAATTCATTTATTAAATATTAATATTTTCCCATCTGATTTATTTCTTTTCTGAACCTATTAAAGAAAACAATCCATAGTGGCAAACGCTGTTTCCAATTTTCTTTTGTTTCATTTTTGCACCCCTTCTATTTTGTCTGACTTTAATATCCCCAAAAAAACTCCCCAAATGTTACAGCCAGTCTCTTGATTTTTAACTGGGTTATGGGTGGTCTCTTTAGCTTTTTACCGGGCAACTGTTCTGCAAGTGAAAACTAAGAGGGGGTCATTCTGTAAAGGTCCAGATTCGCCAGCTTAAGATGGTCGCAATAGGCTGTTACTGCTGTAGTCGTGACTTTAGAATAAGAATTTAGTCTGTCGCGACTTTACAAAGGAAATGTCAAAGCTGGAACTTTAAAACAATTTTTGCAGTCGCCACATTATAAAGGGAGAATTGTCGCGGTCACGACTTTATGATGGGAATCCGCTGCCTGCGAATTCGACAGTGTAATTCTCACTTTACAGAATAACCCCCCAAATTGTTGCGTAAAGGTGTGAATTCCCCAGCTAAAGACAGTCGCAATAGACTGCTTTTAATCATTGGAATATTGTTGTGGTGGCGACTCTACGATTGTCGCGTCAGATTTTCTATGGGAATCCACTGTTTCAGACAGTCAAATTCTCACTTTAGCCAATGACCCCCTAAGAGTTTCATTGTTTTGTCGTTGATTGCTTTGTTAATCAAAACTTTTTTTTGTGAAGTAAGGGACCGAATCACATTTATGATTATGTGTATTTACACTGAAACCATTTTTGTGAAAGTATTTAACAAATATACAAAAATGGACTTAACAATTAACACAGTCAAATTATAATACAATCATAAGGGACGTTTTGCATATAGTACAACTGAAGTAAATTACAAGCATAGAATCGTGAAGATACATTACTTTATGTGCTAGGCAGTGACTGCAGGAGGATAGGGTCTTTGCCCCATAGAGCTTACAATCTAAAGGTAAGGGAGACTTACATACAGAGATAAGACGGTAAAAAGTAGAATAAACAAAGCACTGGGCTATTAGCTTATAAATGCAAATCATAGGCAAGCATAGGTAGTGGTCCAAGAGGATTTGAGATAGGAGGATAGAGCTTATGGGTAAAGTCCATCAATACTAAAACAAGTTAGACCTTTGAGGTTTTGCTCCATTATCAGGTCAGGAAATAAGGTTTCTGCAGGTTTATATAAATCCCAGATGTTTGGCTTCTCTGCTCAGGATTTGAGGTTAGCATTGAGGGTGTAACATACCTGGGTCATGATCCAGCGGCTCCTTCCTCTTCTCCGGCCGGCAGTTCCCTTTGATGGACGGGCGTCGTTGCCAGGCAACAACGTCCAATGGAACGCTCCTCCCCCGGTGCTGGGTGGCAGATTTAAAAGGCAGCGTTCTCAGGCACCCGTTGCCTGAATATCATCTCCCATTTAGGCTCCCTTTCCTGTGCTTCCCTGGTTCCTTTTTGCTATTGTTCCTGTTTCTCTAACCATCACCCTAGTATTCCTGTCTATGAGTCTCAAGTTGTTATTAAAGTTCCAAGTTTAAAGTGACGGTACAATTTTTCTCTGCCCGAGTCCAGCTATCACTTCGGGGGGTGTGCTCGAGGGCCGCGACCTGGGGTCTTTGCTGCAAAGCCCAGTACCTCCTTGCGGGGGTTAAAGGTGAAGACAAGTGACTCCTTAAATTCCGCATCTCTGAGTTATCCCGTCCCAACCCCACTGTGGTAAGAGAATCCACTATTTCTGTTTTTCACTTCTCCTGTACTTACTCCTTGTTCCTGTTTTCCAATACACCTCAGTGCCTCCAGAGGTGTTACGGACTCTGGGTGCTCCAGCTCCTTTAGTGGCATCCAGTTCCGTGGTTCCCCCTGTGTGTTTCCCTGCACTAAGTCACAGTTTTAGGTTTAAAGTCACAGTATTCCTTCAAGCATGTGACAGTAAGGCATTAAAAGCCCAGGACTCGACATTGTGATTATCAGCTACCACCAGTGGGGGGTTAACTTGGGGTCCTCGACCTGGGGGTTCCCTCGAAGCAAAGTCCGCACACCTTTGGGGGAGGGGTTAAGGGTGAAGAGCCTCTTAGGGTGAAATTTATTAAAGCTGAAAACGCCATTTTATTCGATATCACAATATCGCTAATTTTCGACGGAAGAAAAATGACTATATTTCAATATCGAATATTAATTTATACATCGATAAATTTCGACATTGCAAAATCAATAAATTCGATGGAAACGCTTTCAATATTGCCATATTGAATATTACATTTTCCAGCGATAAGTTTCAATGACGCCTGTTGAATTTGGTATAGAGGTCATTCTCGATGGGGAAAAGGAATTTTTCGATATATATCAATATTGAAAATAATCAATCACATTTTTTTTGATCGAGCTTTTCGATATAATGCAATCAAAAAGATCGAAAACGGGATTTTTCGACTCTAATTAATTTTGCCCTTAGACTCCGCACCGCAGGATTAACCAATACCGATCCCACTGTGGTACAGAGGATCCGCCCTCTCGCTATCTGCACCGTTACACAGGCATTCTTATGTAAATACAGCAAAAATTGGGTGAGGTATACTCTAATATAAATGTCTTTTAACAATTATACCTGAACGTGTTATTTTGTGAATACAGTTTTACCATCAATGTTCCCATCAGTGCGATATGGGAGAAATTTATTAAGCCTGAAAAAACTCGATTCGAGTCTTTCCGGGCTTAATAAATTTCGCACTGCGAATGAGTTCTCTTTGCATTTTCTTTTTTTGCGAAATCACCTTCCATTATTTGTCCTGCTCCTTTTGATATCAGCCTTTGACGGTAATATTTACGTTTACCTGAAGGAAAGTCACAAAGGAGAATTAGCTTTTCAGTCTTGCGTACAAACCGGAAAATAAAATTCTGTGTTTATATAACAAGAAACTCCCCCAAAATTTTTCCAAATATTGACTTGAAAACAAAATCTCCCAAAACTCGAAATATATACAAAAAAAAAAAAAAAACAGATTGTTTCCCGGGTTGATTTCCTTTTATTTATATATTTTGTCTTTTTCTTTCAATACGTTGAGTCTCACTCAAGCAGTAAAACTGTTGTTTAAGAAACAGATGGCAGATGTCTTTCAAATACTATTAGAGTAAGACAGCTGCGAGCATCGTGTTGTTAATTTCGAATCAGTAACAGCGTCTTTAACAATAGAAAAACGTCTTATGGCGCCTACACTTTATCAATGACAAAATAGGACATAGGTGTTATTAAGAGATTTTCACATGCCGGGGAAAAGTGAAAATGAGGATTTGACTCCTTGAGTGGTTTTGTTTTAACGAAATTTCTCTTTCTGAATAAAGATATTGCAAGTTCGGGACTCTTTTATTAATACTTCAAGAGATGTTAAATATATTTGTAAGCAGCCATCTGTGAACCAAACCGATATGTTCTAGGGTCAAAAACGACATTTCTTTAATTAACGGTTAGACAAGAGCAAGTTTCCATTGAAAAGAAAATGTGGTGTTAATTAAATGAGTTTTGCTTCTAATTCTCATTAACAAAACTCATCAGCAGCGGTGGCCTTTAATCCCTTCGTTCTTGTCCTACTTGGGGCACAAGGAATAGGGATAACAAGGTTTAAAGGGCATTGCTCCTGTCCAAACGGTCTTAACGGCAACTAAGGTGCGTTTGTGAGATTTAATGAGCAGCGCAGTAAATTGATTGTAGTGGCGAGGGGGAGTAATCGCTAAAAATAATACAAAAGAGATTCTGCTCAAAAAAGCTCAGAAGCTGACAAGTCCCCTTTAATTCCTCTAAATAAAAATACAATAATCTTTCATACTTGGGGCGAAATTTAGTAAAATCGGAAAAGCCGATTTTCTATATCGATTAATCGATTTCGGCCATGATCGATATTACGTTCTCGAAAACGTGAAAAAAGCATCCGAAAATTGGAAATCGGTTTCGACATTGCGAAATCAAAAAATATCGCCGCCGATTTTTGCAAAATCGGAGTGTAATCGCGAAAATACCATCTGCTATCGCAATGTCGGCAATTCGGTACCGCGATATCGCTAATTTTGGGCGATTTTTATCGAAATCGATTAAAATTGATTTTCTTTGTTTTTAATATCGCCCTTAATGATTGGTATATCTTTACTTTCAAATTATTCCCACTTGCTAAAGAAGCAAAGTTATTGGCAAGACGCACTGACACATACAAGTCACAGAAGCAGAAGAGATACGTTGCGTTGAAAAAAGTGACAGTTGGCAGCGATCCTGTCATCCCACTCGTATTTCTCGTTTAAAACCGCAGAGGAATTGCACTTTCCCTTTATAAAAAAAAAAGGCTTAATATAGCGCAGCATCAGAGATAAATGATAAATCTGTAGGTAAGTTACTCTTCCCCGAGGAAGCTCACAGAAAGGGTGAAATGCGTTGGAGTTTGAAATAGGAAGTCTTTTAATGACTTTTATAAGGACAAGAACCCATTTTGTACACGAGTGCTTTTTTTTTTTCTTTTACGTTAAAATTTTTGAAAATACTGCACCATGGGCAGTGCGGTTAAAGTGCACCTATCACCTCCAAACAACATTAGTTTATAAAATAGAGAGAGTCTATAGGAACATTTTTGTAATACGCTTCCATTAAAAAAAATGTACCTGTCTGTGTCTTTTTAGCCCTTCTCTCTGCCTGTCACTTCGACACTGCAGCCTGTGTCAGATAGAAAGGCTGTAGGAGCTGTAGGAGGAGGCGGGCTTACTTGATTGACAAGTAAGCCCTCCTACCAGCCTTCCTTCCTGT
>JAKJJM010008662.1:0-18432 GCA_021901965.1 Pipa carvalhoi
ATGTGTACATACAACCAATCCAATTTACTGTGTCAGAATAACTGAACAAATTAAACATGGTTCAATGAAAGAAACCTTAGTGTTGTCTTTTTTTTTTTTTTTTAATTAAACTGAACCTACCCTTTTCCAAAGAACCCAAGGAAGACCAATCCTTAACATTTAAGTATGATGCATTGATACGATAAAGTCACCCTTTGTGGGCCACCAACAATACTTAAGTGGACAAAACACTTAGAAGAACAGTTCCTAAGCTTTTACTATAAAGTGGCACTGTAGAAGCAGAAGTGAGAAATAAATCTACATGTGAAATGAACACTTTTTCTATGAAATGACCGAGGAAAGCTAATACTTGCACTAGAGGTTCTTATAAAAATGAATTTTCAATATAAAAAGGTCATAGCTAAATAATACAAATACAATAGAATTATGTAAGGCAAAAAAAATAATCACCTCACATGACTTTAGTACAGTACAAGAAACACAAGGCAACAGCCCTCCCAAAAACTTAATAATGAACCTGCACCAGGGGTGGAAAAGAGGAGGTTGATAAATTTAGAGGAACTAAAAATAACCCTGAATGCTAGAGGCATCAAATGTTTATTTGATACTGCTGTCAAAAAAAAAGTGTGATAATGGGGAAGGAAACAAATAAGACCCTTGTTTTAAGATGGGCACATCAGCAGTAAAGGATTTAATAGTTTATGAAAATCCCATTTTGCCAGGGGCAAATAAAAATTTCCATTGCAATTTCTCCTCAAGAAGATGCTTATTTTTCTGCCAAATTGTGAAATTGCATCTTTCTTAAACACAGGATATTTATTTGAATAAAATTTGCAAATTCATTTGTTATAGGGGGGGGGGGGGGTCTATCTTGCATTAATGATATTGCAAATATTCAATTAACATTCTTCATTCAGTGCTGTCAGGAAGTTTCATCCCCCTGCTGAAATATTTGTAAATGTTATGCAATGCACAAACATAACGTGCCTTCCTGAAACAGCAAGAAAATCAGGTCAAAACTGCCTTCCAGATCAGAGCTCAGAGAGGATGTGCTATTTTACGGTTTGAGATGTAGACAATTAGTGCCCAGGCTTTCCAGGCAAAGCACATTCTGTTGTATACTCTTCCTTAGACAATGCATGCTTTTGAGCAACCTGACACTTAAATCTAAATTAAAGGGGATTCAATACTCTAGTTCAGTAGGCAGTGACCATTTTAAAACCCTACTTTAAATAATAGGTTTTATGGCAAACGTATAATTTCCTGTCCTTGCTACAAATAAAAGATTAAAACAATGCAATTCTGAAATCAACCCAGATCCACACTACCTTCCTTATCTTATTTTCTTGTTGTGCCTTTATGTTTTATCTAGCATGTTGGAAACTGAAAACTACAGATTAACATTGAATGGAAAAGTGACAGGCAAATGAATGGTGTCCTTCTTTGTGAGACGCCTTGCTAACCTCATTTGGAAAGCAGGCAATAAAACAATGAATTCAACCACGCCAAAAATTAAATGTGCAAATGATGAAAATTCAAGTACAAATTTCAGTCAGGGAACTACAAGACTCCTAAATAAAAAGCAAGACTGGACATTCCATTTGCATTGACGAGAAATAAAGGAATACTTTTTGCATGCTTAAGAGTTTGTGAACGTTATCAACTCCAACCTTACATTAGTCAGCCACTAGATGTCACTACCACACCAAACTAGCATTAAGGCAACACTTAATATAGTGCCAGCAATGTTTGGTCCACCATCCTGGCAATTAAAAAAAAAAAAAAAATGATTACTACAAATTGAAATAAACTAATTTCCCACAAATACAGAATATTTCAATTCTGTGGTATGAGGCACAGATTAAATATTCTCAAGGCATGACAAGTAAGATACAAAAATTATCAGACTGTATGCACTCTGCAGATACCTGGTAGCGAATACAGGGCTACACTTTAGTCAAACGCTCCTCTACCAACCCAGCATTCATGAAGCTGAAGGATCTGAAGTACATTATTTTTACTATCCTGTTCCATTTTAACCCATTTTGGCATATATTCACAGATTTGTGCAGAACTGACATAAGTAGTGTTTCATTATGGTAGAATTAGTGTTATGGTAAACTAGTTGTGCAAAAATAGCTCCTCGCTGCCGCAAACACAGCAATCCCAATATAATAAAGCTGCTGAATTCAGACTTTAGTGCACATCATACAAGTCTCAGCTGGGGTGTAATTTGCATACATTGCCATAATTAGCAGCAGAAGTCATCCACTTTTCTGTGGTAATTTGCATTTGAGCAGCCATTTTACTTGACCCATGACTCATATTTGGAACATTGGTCAAAAATATTAATTTTCTATAAAGAGGTGCAGGGATTAAGTTGGGTGATCAGTAGAAAACTAGACACAAAATTATGGAATCAAAAACAGAATTTGGGCATTAGGTTAATAATACATTAGATGCCTAAAATACTGCAAAGCAATTCTGGCACATTAGGTAGTTCAAAACTTCATTATCTTGAATAGAAATAGTAATAATAAAAACTCACTTTGGACATATCAGCACATTAAAAAAAAACCAAAAAAAAAAAAAACAAACAAACACATGGCATCATCTCATGCAAGCATTAAAAAAACGGGATGTGAAGCAGCCATAAAAAGTGTTCCAAGGAGCACACCATGAGCCCCGACCCCTCATTACCACAAATACAGATGTCCTTTCCCCAGGGAGAAGTAGTAAAAGACTTGAGATACATGACAGTCTTTGGACACCTACCCTTTAAAAACACTGTAAGGGAGCTAACCAAAGGAATGGGGAAAGGAGTCTGACCAAGGAAAGATATGTGTAGAACACGTTTTGATTTCATTATCCCTAGAAAGAACAAAGATTTACATAGCCCTATCATTCATATTAAAATCCGTTAAAACATGCAATGTTGTTTAATGATACTAAAAGATAATCATGAAAGAAAATAGAGGAATTGTTAAAGGGACTACCCTTGCAGCTGCTTTGGAAACAAGAGTTGCGGGGTCAACATTTTGGAGTAAAAATCCAGAGGCTAAGGAAGTGGGATGAGCAAGTAGGCTATCCACAACCAGATAACATGCTCTTTTCCCCCTTCTTACTGTTCTGAGGATTTTAGGAATAGAACACAGTTTTAACAACTTGTATCAAAGGCATCTGAAGCAGCACTTTGCTGCACCTTCACTAATTTGGCAAAAATCATCCTGCTTAGAAACAATAAAATTATAATAAAAAAAAGATAAAACAAAAGCAAGATTGGAGGGCTTCCCCTTCACTCTCACAGGTGCTTTTGCTTTCTGGTGGTGGGGTATACCCCCCTTTATGGTGAGAAGAAGGGGAAGGAGACAGATGGATGCCTGGTCACACCAGGTTGTACTCTTTCAGGTTGAGCTGTAGTATGGTGTCTTTGACAGCAGCAAAGACAAAGCGTATGTTCTCTGTATCTGTGGCACAAGTGAAATGCGAGTAGATGATCTTGTCACTGTCAGGATTTAGGTCTACAAACATCTTCAAGATAAACTCGCGAGCCGTTGCGGCATCCCGTTGAGGGCCTGGCAAAAGAAAATTAAGAATTCAAGGATAGATAAGTTTTAATGTTAATGAGAGTTTCAAACTCACTGTATAGTAGCTAATTCCTCAGACATTACATTGATGATTTCCCATTTCAGTTACCAAGAGATGGTGCATTTTCATTCAACCCTGAACAATGAAAAGCTAGAGTGAGCCTTTGTAAGAGGCTTTACATTGTGCCAACAGTAACATAGTAACATATGGTTTTATTTGCCTCGTTTCTCAGCAAAACACTCTTCCCTATACAGAACCTGCGTCACAAGGTTAATTAAGAAACAACACAAAACCTCAACACCAGATTTGTTTCTGGCAAGGATCATGCCACAGTGATTGCCAGTCCAAACAGAAGCTGAAAAAGAATATATATTCTGATGAGAACAAGGTCACAGGCAGCACAAGTTTTGAACTGTTTTATACAGAGATTACCATCCTGGGGAACCTAGATAATTACACAAGCTCATAAGTTTAGGCTGTGTGCATTAGACTAAAGGAATAAGGCCTATTTAAAAGTTAATCTTAAGGAAATATAATCATGAAAACTGTGCCAAAACGACCAGGAGAATATGAAAAACTCCTATATGTCAGCTATAGCATTTTACCATATAATAACTAGAATTGCTTTAGTTGACATTAGTGAAGTGAATGTATTGAATTAACCTCTTCAATGTAAAAAAATAAATAAATATATGCCATTTGTCCAAAACAGAATATGCTAAATGTTTAAATTTAAGTATATTTAAGTGTTTTTCATCATGTCATATGGTAAACATTGCTAAAAAGCGATTCCTTGGAGCTCAGAGCTTGTTGACTAATGATAACTTTAAGATGTGAACTTATAAAGGAACAGTCTAGGCGCCAAAGGTTATTTGCCCATATAATTGCCACTAATAAAAATTATTTTTGTAACCTGTATTAACTTATTTTCAGTTGTTTTGAATGTATAGCCAGTTTCTTACAGAAGCCCCTCCTCTCTCACCTACTTCCTTTTTAGATTATCAGTCAGCAAAACTTGATCCACAGACTTAAGAATTCTATAAAAAAAAACAAAAAAAAAACAGAAAGAGGCAGGTGGGCAGCATCTCCATGGCACTGCTCACCGGCAAGATTCAGAAATATGAAGCCGTTCAGTCAAAGCCTTGACTTAAGATTCCAACTGAACTGCTAAAGAGGAGGTTGGTAAAAGAGAAAAGAAGCTTCTGTAAGAAACTGGCTGTAAATTGTAAAGGATGGAAATTAGTACATTTATACTGAAAAAAAAACAAAAACAAAAAAAACAGCAAACAGTAACAGAAAGGCAAATAACTGTTAGCGACTAAATTCTTTAAGTTATTGTCACAAACACTCATCTGACTCAGGCTAATATGTATATGTGGTCCCTGATTTATAACTGTTCTAAGGGATTAGGGAAGCGGTTCTCAACCTGTGGGTCGCGACCCCTTTTGGGGTCGAACGACCGGCTCACAGGGGTCGCGAACCGCTGCTGAGTGCCGCAACGTCATCACATGACACACGAACGTGATGACGTTGAGGCCGAACGTCATCACGCGACGCGCGTATGTGATGACGTTTGGCCGCAACGTCATTACGTGACCGGGCACACCCAAGCGATGACGTCATCGCAGGGGTCGCAGCGCCAAAAAGGTTGAGAACTGCTGGATTAGGGGGTAACGGGAGGCAAAAAAAAAAAAAAGAAATCAAAGAGACCCCTCTCATCAGGCACATGATCTCTCAAATGATTTAAAAGAATAGGGGGATCATGCACACTAGTATCATCAGATGAAAGTGACATCATTTAAAATGTCCTGGTTATAAAGCTTTCAGCAAAGAACACAAATGTTCATGTAAATATTTAAAGCACAATTAAACGTTGAGTATTACTAAACATGTGTGATTAAGCAGCAGGCCCAAGAAATCAGTTTCTCTAGTGGGCTACACATGTTAGTCCAACATAGATTACAACTAAACATGTCTGAAGGCTTGATTAAAATATATTGTGCTCCATGTGACATCAGTCCCTTACTACTGAGAATGTAAAGCGACTCTCAGTGGTTAATCTTAGTTTGCTTAGTTAACTACCATTGGTCTAGTTGGTGGAAAAATAGACAAGCTTGATTTTTGTAGATCACAATTTCACACCTGTTTGTTTACAAAAAAATACGTATCACATCACCCTATACTTTTTGATGAATGTTCTTGCACCAAACAGCTGACAACTATTTTTATTTGTTTGTTTCATGCCAATTCAACTCAACTCAATTCAATTCAATTTGAAGGACTATCACTGCACTTAATTGAGTGTAATACATTGCAGCAACTCTTATTTTGGATGCACATAATGTTCTTATTTAATGCTAGCAGTTAGTCTTTCACAAATATCCCGCCTTTCATACACTCCATTTGACTGACATTTTATATGCCTACCCAGCTTAAATTATACCACAATAGCCAGTACGAGGTAATCTTGGGAAAAATGATCTTAAAAGTCATCGAACCAATGTACACATGCATTAATGTTCTACTAGATTTATAAAAATATTATAGCACTATATATTATTGCTTAAACTGTTTTAACTTCAGTGTTGGTAGTACTGAATATCTTGATTAGTATTAGTTCCCTTCATCCCAAGCAAGAGTTCTCAGATGGTTATCTGTAACTTTAAAAACCATTGCCTTCCTTTGAATCCTACCAGGGTTTTCTGCCTATGCTTTACTACTCTCTCTCTAATTCACGCTATCTTCTTTCAAGAATGGCCTTTGGATCACTATCAACCCTACCTTAATGTCTAGAATACCTGTCTTTTCTCAATTGGTAATTTTTTTTTACCTTTCCTACTTCCCCACTAAACTGCCAAACCCAAAAGAAGTGGTTTGGCAGAGGTCTGCCTTAAACTCTACTATGTATCTTAGATATTTATATCTATTCAGGTTGACTGAATAACCAAGTGCAAGTAATGCACTGATACAGTCTCCCTGTGTTCTAAAAAAAAAAAGGTCACTGAAAAAATAAATATATACAAATTGAACATGAGAGTAGGAGATGCCTGTGCATGGGCCGTTTGTCCCTTCACAACCTTGGTCATATACTTCCACTTACCCTGATATTTTCCATAGAACCCCCTACCTAAAAATACACTTGTTCTGGTTCTATAAGTATAAGGCCAGTGTCACTAGCTACTTTTAAATTAGGCTTATTATTGTCTATGGTGCAAAACAAAATAGCCTGCGTGTAGTATCCCACAGGAAACAATGTAAACTCAGCTGAAAAACAGCTTGTGTGACTCTGGCCTAAAAGTACTGAATTAGACATCTTAACGTTTGGGAGTTATTTCCTTTATTTCCATCTATAATGTGGAGGTGATTTTGAAAGCAATAAACTGCCAAACATTTCTTCAACACGCATATAGGCATGTACAAACATGCCCCTGTGATACATAATAAAAAAATTTTTTTTACTGTAATTTAAAACAAAAAAAAATTACTAAATCATGGTGATTGTAGTAATGGTTTATCATTTAATTAGTATATCAATCTATTAAAATACATTAACAAAGTCAGAGGTTAAAAAAGTTTAAGAGTAAGTAACAAAAGGTTACATTGGGCATGGAACCTATGTCTTATACAAAGATAAATAAACATTTTCAAGTAGAAGGCAGAAGTGATTTCTAATTAACTCATGTAACAAAGTAGGTTTTATTTTCATATCTGTAGAGAATCTCACTCACCATCAAACTCTGGAAAGTAATCTACAAGGTGGGAGTACATGATCTTATCCTCCAGGAGATCCTTCTTATTGAGAAACAGAATAACTGATGAATTCTGGAACCAGGGGTACGTTATTATAGTTCTGAACAGTGCCTTGCTTTCTTCCATACGGTTCTATAATTAAGAACACAAGGTCATTATGCTGGATCAAATAATTCCTAAACAAAGCATTTTGAAGGAAGCTCAAAAGCAGAATGATAGATGACAAACAAAGGGCAAATAAATACAACTCCTATACCATAAGGTCATAAAAATGGGTTCTCAATAAACAGAATCCATAACTGGCACTATTTATCAACACAGTTTAAGGTGTAAAGCTGCCAACCAATCACGCCAGACAACAATGGGGATCTGAAGATGTTCCGAATACAGCATGCAGGGAACTAAAAGTACCTGTAGTTTCTGATCTATTTACAAATACACTGCTAAGTAATTTTTTTTAATAAATGTGGCCACAAACACATAAGGAGATTTAAAGGATAGTAAATAATCATGGTCTAGTGGCGATTTTGAAGGGGGGGGGGGGGAGGTTTAAAAACAGATTGCTTTTTTTTTTCTACCTGCTTGCCACAGCAACAATCTTTATTTCTTCTCCATGCAGAGATTAGATCCTCTTCACATCCTTAATCTGCTTGAAAAAAAATCACTAAGTTGAGCAAGCACAAACGCAGAATTTGGACGCAATATTGCTTCTGCGCTTGCTCGACAGCGATTGTCAAGAGGATGCAAAATCACAGTGCTGCATAGAGAAGAAAAGATGATCAATGTTTCGACAAGCCTGAGGCAGTTTTGGAGAAAAGAAAGCAATCTGTAAATCTTAGAATCGCCCCTAGACCAGTGTGTCTTCACTGTGCCTTTAATTGCACGCCAGGTTTGCATGCTGCATTCCCCATTAATAAATGATCATCTAATTCTACATCACAGAAAAAATGTAAAACCTTCATATTATTATGGAATAAAATAGAATAAAAATCCTGTCTTGCCAACTTTAATCTAGGATACACACTGATCCAGATGCATATTACAAAAGTGAATAATTGTAAAATGTATATGTTGTAACAAGCATAAGAAAATCATAAAACTAACCTCATTATCAGACTCCACAAGAACCTGATCATATTCACTAAGAGCTACAAGAAACATGATGGAAGTGACATTTTCAAAGCAGTGAATCCACTTCCTTCTCTCCGACCTCTGACCTCCAACATCCACCATCCTGTTAAGCAAGAACAAGGTTCATGTTAAATTCTTATGGGAAGGCGAATAAGAAAGAGAAAGAGAGAAAAGGATACTGACAGAGAAAAATGTTTAGATAGATTAATATGAGGATATCAAGCAAAATAGCAGAGCCTTTATATGCACTATGGCCGATTTCCTGAATCACCAGTTCCTTGTGCTATAACTGAAGATGCACCCATATTCAATTTACTTTCAAAACTCTGTAAACACTCTACCGCCTATATCCCCACAGAGTTTTTAAAAGATATGTAGGGTCTATTAGGAAGGATACTCACTTTTGAACAAGAGGTATATCTCATGTCCTACTGAACTTATATTTCTAACTTGCCCAATGGAAGATACTCTGCCATTAAGCTACTCACTCCCTTGAATCTACATAAAGCCCCATTCACACTTATCTCAATAGTCATTTAGGCTGGGTTCACACAAGCGTATGATGCACAGCGCATCATATGCTCGTGTGATATGAATAAAACGCTGCTCCATTCTGCCCTATGGAACTTCCTTGTTCCGGACAGACGAGTATCGCACGTGCACGCGCAAACGCCGGACGTACGTTGGCAGTCGCATTTTCGCCAGTGTACGGCCAGGAACAAGGAAGGCTATGGGGCAGAGAAGCGCGGCGTATTTATGGGTTCATGAGTGTATGATGCTCAGCGTTTATACGCTGTGCATCATACACTCGTGTGAACCCAGCCTTAGGCTGGGTTCACACTAGCTGATTTTCAGATGGGTTTTTAAAATTAGGTTTATTATTGCACATGGTGAAAAACAATAGTCTGTGTGGATTCTCCCACTGCAAACAATGGGCTCTCAGTTGCTTGATAAACCCATTAAAGAGCCAGTAACAACTAGGGAAAAAAATTGCTATTTGAACTGGAATGATATTTTCACGTGTATTGCTTAGAAATAAGTATCATCTTCATTTAACAACACCTGCTGACTGGATGATCTAATGTTTCTCTTGTACAGAAATACAAAAACCACAACAAAATGCATTTCACCAGGTGAAAGTTCTAAACATATCTAAAAGAAACAAGTGCTGTTCGTAGCTATTCAGATTCCCACTGCTTTAAACAAAAGAAAAACAAAACTGAAAACGGCTCTTCTAAATACATCTGAACAGTTTAAAATCCAATGCTATAAAAATTTTAAAGTCTACAAAATAGGAAATGTTTTTTTCTGCAGGCAATTGCAAATTAATCATGGAAATTGTTTCTAATAGAAGCCATTGAAGCCATCAATAGATTAAATATTATATATAATCAGGTGGATTAGCAATGGGATGGAGAACTGTAACCTCTTCCTGTGTATACAGCTGTGTAAATATACAGCATAGTTTCTGAATTCTGAGGACACAGTTGCAAACCAGTGATTTTATATGGTGCGAACACCATATTGAAAATATATAAATAAATAGAGAAGCTAGTGGGCAATGAGCCAGCCCTTGTTTCAGAATCCTTTTTTGGAAGGATATGTATTTTCAAACCTGATCCATGCAAACCAGAGGCAATGCAAAGTGACTGTTCTTAAAATACCCACAGGAAACACTGCAAACAAAAACAGATGTATTCAATATCACCCTACTTAGCCCCTTTATGGACATCTTCCCAATAAACTCATACACTAGACATCATTCACATTAGGCCTTATAGTCAGAACAAGTTTGCTGCATTCAGAGTCAACACATCAGACTTGCAGAGGCAATTACAGCTTCTGTACACCTGTGGGGTGCCGAGGTACAAGAACATTTTGAATAGTTTTTAAAAAGTTGGAGCCATTTAAGAGTCCAACCTAAAGCACCCTACTTTTTTCCTAGGAGAAATCTGTAAGCTACATACAATCAAATGCAACAACATTCACGCCGCTACTCAATTTTTCCTGGAGACAAAAGCGGGATGAAATTTAAAAATAGAGCACTCATTGTATTATTTTATTTATTTATTGTTTAGTGTTCAGGGGCACTTCATGAAATTGCATTATCTTATTCTATTTTCCAAAGCAAACACTGAGCAGAACAGGAATTTCTTTACATAAACGGTGGCTACAACAATGAAAGAAAAACAGACACAGAGCAACACAAATCAGAACATTTTCTTCAAGATAGCATTTTTTTGCAACTATAATGGGGTCCCCCCTTGATAAGTGGGACTCACTTGGAATTAGCCTTAGGCCAGGTTCGCAAGAGCGTATTGGGTTGTTATGACTTTTGTTAATATTGTAAAATCAGTCTCTAATACTGGAGTCTCATAGTATTAGAATCCCATTTGTGGAACAATAGTAAGGGAGAGTGGTCACATAAACCCAAGTTATACAAAGCAGCGTGGGCAATACATTCTCAGAGCCAAAGGATAGTCTACAGTCAGACCAGATAAGGTCCTGTGTGTGGAAAAATTAGTATACCTGGGAAGTAGATTACTTACTAGATGACAAATTCACAAGTGATTGGAATTAGAGGTTGGGTTATCTGAATGTAATCCAAGCATGGGATAAAAACAGCATTAAAGTCACCAAGAAGAAGACAGGGTTGGAATAATGCTGTCTATAAAAGAGTGAGGTTAAAAAGATTGGGACATATATACCTATAAATTTGAAAAGGAAATTATATATGGCAGCTTGGATAACATACCAAACCTTAAAGCCAATGGAGACCACTCTGAACTCAAACGGAGTGGCTTTGCTAACTAATACAGACTACTCTGCAATTATTAGAGTATGTTGCATGAAAACTTTATTTTTTCTAAAAGATGGGCTCTTTTGTCCAATTAAATGAGTCTTTTGTAATCAAAGTACGTGGCAAGTATTTTTTACATAAGCAAAAACTGTAGCGCTTCTGCATTTCGAGTTTAAGACATTGACATTCCATGACAAATTATAGTATACCAATTTGAAGGCAGTTGGAAAATGAAGAAGGTCTCACTGATGCCTTTTAGCTGCATGTTAATTGGTTCAGCCGCATACCGAACGGCTGCAACAATATACAGTCTGAATAGTCATCATACATTATGAATTTGTAAAATTTTACCTAGTTAAAGAGATAATCTAGTCTGTGCATTTAGTGTAGTGAGAGTTCTTTTCTGCAGGTAACCATATGAAATGAAAATGAATCCATTATTGTTAGACATACATTCTCTATCTGTTATGGTTTTATATTCTATTGCTAAAAGGGATGTACTGGTATCATTCCTATAAAATCATAATCGAATAAAATACCCATGATGCAGGGCTGGCAGAATATTACCTTGATTATACATTGCAAAGCTGAATAGAAACCACTGCACTCTATCATATGCAACAAAGCACATTAGTAATTAGCCTCTGTGTTTTTCAAGCTTTAGGTCTCCTTCATTTCTTAATATTAATGAAAACATGCATACATTATTAAACTACAATATTACCACAACTCCTATACAAAGCCAAGCAAAAACAAACCAACCTGAAGATAATGTTCTCCAGGTCAAAGGGGTACTCTATTATACCCGTAGTTGGCACTCTTACACGAAGCACATCTTGTTGGGTGGGCAAGTAGCCAGGCTTTGCTATACGGTCAACATCTGTCAAGTAACTGAAGGAAAAGAAAGGAGGAAAAAATACTTACATAGTATCATAGTAACAGTTTATAAGGCTGAAAAAGACAAGTCCATCCAGTTCAGCCTATTTTCCTGCCATGTTTATCCAGAGGAAGGCAAAAAAAACCATTAGTCAGGAGCCAATTATCCTCATATTAGGGAAAAAATTTCTTCCCGACTCCAATATTGCAATCAGAATAAATTCCCTGGATCAAGATCCCACCTTCAGTTATCTAGTACCCATAACTTGTAATGTTCTTACACTGAAGGAAAATATCCAAACCAGTTTTGAACTCTTTTATAGAATTAACCATGACAAATTCTTCAGGTAGAGAGTTCCATAGCCTCACTGTCCTTACAGAAAAAAAAAAAAAAAAACAACACCCTTCTATGTTGATTGATTAACTTTCTTTCCTCTAAACGTAGAGGATGCCCCCAGTTCTTGCTATAAATAGATTGTGGGAGAGATCTCTGGGAGAGCGCATCATATGCTCGTGTGAACCCAGTCTAAAGCAGCTTGTTGACAGTTGGTCAATGTTATACTGAAAATTTTATATCTAAATTAGACTTCTAATCAAACAAATCTGATTAGCTTCTATGAGGAGGTCAGTTATAGACTAGACTTGGGCGGAATCATCCGGGAGTGCATCATACGCTCTTGTGATAAGGAAAAAAAGCCGCACCGTGCAGTCCTATGGATCTTCCTTGTTCCGGCCACACGAGCATTTTTACCAGCGTACGGCTGGAACGAGGAAAATCTATGGGACTCAAAGTGCGGCGTCTTTCAGGCTGCGTTTCATGAGCGTATGATGCGCTGCGTATCATACGCTCGTGTGAACCCAGCCTTATACTGCTAGAAATAAGTGATTCTCCCATATAAAGCATACTAAAAAAATTTGTTTGCAAATGTAGCCCCAGAAAGAATGATAAAACTTAAGTCAAAAAAATGGAGCAATAATCAACCAATTAACAGCCTTATATTTACTGCTGTACCCTACAGCTGTGACAGAATATTAATATAAATATAACCAGATAAGCTTTTTAAAGTGTTTCTAACAGATGCAGGCAAAGAACTGTTGGCTACAAAATTGCTTTTTAATATTAAATTTTGAATAGTTCTGGACCCTTCCTAACCCGACTGATTAAATATTCAAAGCTCATCAGGTGTACTTACTACTTGGTAGAATCTGAAAGCTGGTACTCCCGTCGTCGATCATAACACTCTTGTATCCCAGGGTCACTCCACAGATTTTTGATTGCAGTCACATACGGCTGTTCAAATGTACATACCTTTTCCACATCCACCTCCCGTACTAGTAAAGCATTTGCCTACATTAAAATGGAAAAAAAAGTGTGGATTACAATCACCTTCATCAGAGCAAGCAAATCAGTGCTCATGTGCACTATGTGCAAATATGCATTTGATTAACATTTGTGGACCACAATGTATTGCTATAATATATACTGCTAAACTAGGATTCTAAATTACCAACACCTGGCATTAGTTTATTGAAGGTAACTCACACAGCCAAATGAAGGCTCCACTCATACTGTAGACTTCCAAGGGGGTGGATGACTTTGAAAAAAAAAAAAAAAAAAATGTGTAGACAATTGAAAGTTCCTAATCAAAATGATGTAAATTATGTGGAAATTACATCGCTATTATTTGCAAGGATTGTTAATGCCTGGAAAACTTGTAAAATGTGAAAAATGTTATAAAAAAAAACAAAAAACAAAAAAAACAAAAAAACACAACATAAGGAAAGTCACTTTCTGGTACATATGCCCATCTCCTATCTAGGCATTAGCTCTGTGCATTACACAAGAACTAGCAGTGATAATTATGGATGGACAAGGCCAGATTTTTCTTTGTTCATTTAAAGGAACAGTCCAGTCTGATTAATAAAAGGTAATATGTTGTAAATACATAATGAAATGTTTTACTAATATACTTAGTCTTTTATATGAGCAAAGAAATTTATTATGCCTTCTGTGTAGTGGTACACAGTGCTTCTATGTATTTCTTCCTAGTCGGATTCTTTCGCCACTGAAATAACGGTGTCTCCGGAAGGTCAAAATTAATCGTTAATGAAGTACCATCAGCATTTACAGCTAATGTTGTATGCTGTTAGCAGCAATAGCGCGCTGATACTGGGCACGAGAGAGAGACCAAATCCATATAAAAAGAAAGTCAATATTTCACCCCTTTCTTTAAGAATTGCTTGTGTCAATTTAACTACATCTTTAAGAACAAAAAAAAAAACAAAAAAAAACAAAAAACAAAAAAAATGCATGACAGCTTAAAGTTTCTGACAGGCTTGATAATTACAAATAACCAGTCAGTCAATTCCTTAACTTAAGATTCCAAACTAACTGCTGAAGAGGAAGTAGCTGAGGCTGGGTTCACATGAGTGTATGATGCGCAGCACATCATACGCTTGTGGAACCCAGCCTCAAAATGCTGCGCCACTCTGCCCCATAGACTTACCGTGTTCCTGGCCGTACGCTGGGAAAATGCGACGGCCAGCGTGCACGCGCGATACGCTCGTCTGTCCGGAACAAGGTAAGCTCCATAGGACAGAGTGGTGCCGCATTTTCTTATATTCACACAAGAGTATGATGCTCAGCACATCATACGCTCGTGTGAACACAGCCTGAGGGAGGGAAGGAGCTTCAGTACCAAACTGGCCCTAAATTGCAAAGGATGGAAATAAGTAAATAATTTATACTTCAAAAAGAGTTCAACTTGTATTTAAAAGTGCGAAATAGACAAGAAAAAAACGGTTTGTGACTAAACTACCATATTCCTTTAAGAACCAAGTGACAAACAACTGATCCAAGCATATAGACATAACAACTGACCATAGATAGATCTTTATTAAACATCTTGCTTAACCCCATGCTACTGATTGTGTTGAAAAGTTGTTCTTGCTTCAAACGTAATCCAAAAATGAGCTAGCATCATTAGATGTGACATCATTTGGGACAAACAAATGGATAATAGTTGGGTACAACTAAATACTGAAGTTAATTTTCAGACATGTACTGTAAAGTTTATTTTACTTTTTTCAGGAAATACGCTGCAATATTTAGGCAAAAGGATGCAATAATTATACTGCCAATACGGATTTAATTTCTTTCAGGCGAATAATGTTTCACCTTGTTTACAGTATCCTAATTATGTACATGCAAAAGATACTTTCAAAAAGAACATGTAGTTTAATTTAAAAGTTAATATACCACAGAGAAGGAAATACAGGGATATATTTACCAAGTAAATGATGTAGAAATTACAAGGTTTCCATTGTTGGCTACTTACAGGGGCAGCCAGGGAAAATGGCATTGACATCTAGTGACACTGGGAATTATTATTAGTAAAGTTTAAACATCCGCTTTTGTAACCCCTAATGCTCTTCCAATTCAAACATCAATTTCCTTTCTGTAGTAGTTATATATTACAAAAAAAATAGTTATGACAATTTAAAAAATGGTTCAAACAGGAACAATACTTTTAATGGTAACGTTTGAATAAATATAGAAAGGAATTGCAAACCACTCATTTCTTTTAGGGCTGCCTGGCCCTGATAATTTAGGCACAGACCCCATAGCTACCAGTAATGTATATAGCTAATAAAACAAAGTTCCTTCCTTCTTTGTATGTTTGCATATGTTAGGTGAAAGACAATTTGCTGTTTTGTGTGATTTTACCATATAAATCATAGATGGCATACCAGTTGGTACAAGAAGATGAAGGCTTGATTACCAAGGCTTATTTTTCCCAGCATTAAATCTCCCTGCTTGACAGCTGTCCTCCATTTCTCAAGACAGTTACAATATGCAAATATTAAAGAAGCCTGATGCATAGCACTGACCTTGAATTTAATTTGGAAATTTGGGAGATGAAGTTGGATGAAGTTGCATCAAGCTGTATTTTCTGTACATCTTATGTTCATGACTAAGCTTGAAGGATGTTTAGGATTCATTAGCCACATAATGTACCATCTATATGCTCACCTTGTTCTGTTCACTCTTGTAGAGAATTTTCAGTGTCTCCATGGCTCTTATCATAGACTGCATAGCAGTGAAGATATTCTGATAAACTAATTTGGTGAATCCTCTCTTATCCTCCTCAGAATAACCTGAGCCATGTATAATCCTCATCTGTTTAATGAAAGTGCTCTTTCCGCTCTCGCCAGTACCTGAACAACAGACATAACAAAAGTACCTTAGCTTTCAAGACTTACAATGTTTTTGGAAGCAAATCTGTATAGATGCCAAGGTTAAATCAATATATTCAGGCAATGCTCATACATATACTAATGAAATTTCTGCAAAAGAAAGAAAAAAGGTATATAGATTTTAGATTAATAACAGAAAATAGCAGGTTATATACATACACACACACATATATATATATATATATATATATATATATATCCATCCATATCTATCCATCCATCTACAACCATATCTATCTAAATCCATACATACACACACATATATGTGTGTGTGCGTGTGCGTGTGCGTGTGTGCATATATGTGTGTGCGTGTGTGCATATATGTGTGTGCATATATGTGTGTGCATATATATATATATATATATATATATATATATATATCACACACACACACACGTCAACTACTATCCATCAAGCTCACAGAATAAGCTTTTTTTCTGCAACTAAAAAAAATCACAAAAATATGCTACAAATTCATTCTATTACGACTTAAATAAAAATATACTGCAATCCCTCCCTTTTGTAATGATCCAAATTATACTATAGGTACTTTAATATTTCACATTGGCAATTTTTAAGTTACACACAGGTAAACTCACATAAGGACTTAACATAATTACTGATTTTGCATTTTAAACACTTTGGTCTCACAAGACAATCTTCAGGAAGAACTATAGATCACACAAATGAGATAAAAGAATCATGATGAAGTTTCAGTTCTGGTGGTAATTTTTTTTTCTTTAATAATAAGTTTCCATTTTGAATAACTACTGCCAAACTATTCTTTTACACCAAGTGTACTGCTGCTAGATCAGCATTCATCTTACAATCTACGTTTGTGAGATTAATACTTCCCCTGCTGCAGCATACTTCCTGGGTAAGTATGTGACGTCGATCATCACATAGAAACCGTCCCCCTCCCGAATTTTGCCAAATTTAACCAACTGCACATGGGTAGATCGATTTTTTTTCCCAATCTGCGCATGTGTAGTTGGTTACGTTTGGTGAACTTCAGGAGGGGCAGGTACTATGTGACTATCGACATCACATACATACCCAGAAAGTGCGCTGAAGCGGGGGAAGTATTCATCTCACAATCATAGGCTGTGGATCATGACATGAATGCTGATCTAGCAGCAGTACACTTAGTGTACTGCTGTTAGTTTGATCAAGAAAGTATACTTACTATAGTTCCTCTTTAAATAAAAAAAATGGCTGCAACTACTAAGAAAAACAAACAGGTCAATACAAATTATTAATCAAACTTAAAACATTTTTATCAATACTATGTAGAAATAAATTGCCATGACAATCCAAAGGGGGATTTTTACTTTTTTTTTTTTTTTTTTAAAAGTGTTTCTGGTCTTTTAAAGATTAAGCGTGCAAAAAGTACTTGTAAAATGACAAAGAAAAGAGGGAAAGCACCTAATTTGGGGATTGGCAAGACATAAGGCTGCAAACTGACTCTTGGCTCTTGCCCAGTGGAAATCATTACAAAGAAAAGGAGAATTTTAAATACAACAGTTACAGGTAATTTTCTTTCAAATGGGAAAGTATTAAACACTGCAATGCATTATTGAAGAACACTGCTTGCTTTGCAAATAAAAGAAAATAGGGGAACTAAACTGCAGTCCTTGCTTACAAGGTCTGCTGTTCTAACTCCTCATCTGCACTGGAAGATCTGCAACCAGAAAGCCCCTTTTAGTTTATAAAATAGAGAGTCTATAGAAATGTTTTTGTAATACACTTCTATCAAAAAAAAATAAAAATGTACCTTTGTCTGTCATTTTGGCTCCTCTCTGCCTGTCAGCTGAACACTGCAGGCTGTCAGATAGAAAGCTGTAGGAGGAAGCTTGGCTTGCTTGATTGACAAGTAAGCCCTCCTACCAGCCTTCCTTCCAGTGTCATGCTCCTACCAGCCTGCCTGTGTCATTCTTCCATTCAGTGCGAGCAGAGGTACTCACGGGGGGTGGAGGGGGAGACACCCGCGGGTGGGGGACGCAGGGCACCCATGAGCGGAGATTGCCCCA
>JAKJJM010008676.1:0-10007 GCA_021901965.1 Pipa carvalhoi
GGGGGGGGGGGGGGGGGGGGGGGGGGGGGGGGGGGGGGGGGGGGGGGCGGCGCTATCTTGGCTGTCAGGGCTGTGGATTCGGAGTCTGAGTCGGTGCCCATTATGGTGGAGTTGGAGTCTGAGTCGAAGTTAGGGGAAATTGAGGAGTCTGAGTTGGGGCTTTGATTTACCAACTCCACAGCCCTGGTTCATGTACATGTGAGTGGTGGTTTGTGAATATACAATGAACTTTTTCTTTTCCATACTGTATAAAATGCCATTTCTACATCAAAGTGCTTTGCACAACACTGGTTTCGTTCCTTGCAGGCACATGGCATTGACTAAGTAATTCCACTTCTCCTTGTTTTTTTTCCAGTTATTATAATGCTGTTTCTATCACATTTCTTCCTTTCAGCATTTTTGGAAGATTAATAATTGCACTGGGAAAAACTTGATAACAGCCATAGGTTCTTATCTCTTGTCAGTTATAAAGTAGTTATCACAAGCCCATTAATTACTGTGACCCTGCAGCAACAATATTATGTGCATTTTTTGTCAATACCTAATTATGTACTTCCCTAAGGTTGGCTTAAAATCTTTTTGGCAGTTCTATATATAGTATATATAGTATATTGTCATCTAAGCAACATTCTTAGCCATTCCTGAAATAATTATCCCCAGAATTAAAGTTTACTTAAAGGCATATTCATAATTTTGTGAATCCACTCAAAAGTATTTACGTGAAAGTTTGGTTGTTTTTACCTAGCGTTGCTGGCAGTGTTACAGCTCATGTCATAATGATATATTCTTTAAAATGACTTGGAAAATTATAAGTAATTCAATACTTCAAAACATTTTTTGGGGAAAAAAAAAATAAAGATCTAGGCCTTAGTTGGTTAAAAGCTGCTGCAATCCTGAAACCATTTTTGACAGTCTCCCAGAATCCTTTGACAGCCAGTTAATGTTTTATTTATTTCTACGTAAACACATCAACTGTGTTATACTCTTTTAAAATATGTGGCAATATAGTTATACTAGCACAACTGATAAAGGTGCTCCACAACCCGTCTTCCAAACAGTTCCACCCCTGAGAGCGGGACCGGTGAATCCCTAGTCCTTGAATTGCACGAGTCAGATACAACTTAGGCTGGAAAAGGATAAATGCTGGAATTTAGATTTGGCTTATTTGTCCCAAACAAGTCATATTTTAGACAGGAGTTAATTTATGCACATGGTCATTTCCAGTAGACTCTCATCAGAGCTGTTATTTGGGTCTTTGTGAAAAGCACCTGCAAGTTTTAGTAAGAGCAGTGTTGGAGGAAAATACAAGTCGTCTTATGGTAGCTACTGTTTTGCGTTCTTCTGAGCAGACGTCCATAGTCTGCTGCTCTGGGGAGAACCTTTTCCTGCCCATTCTGTAGGTGCTGTATGACTTGCCTGAGGCTGGATGTGACTGCCTGATACTACTTCTAAACCCAGATCTGATTGAGACCTGACAGTGGAATTCTTCTGTTGTGTCAGGAAGATCTGATCTTCAGAAGCTAAAACGAGCATTCGGTGCTATCATTCTAATAACATGCACAATATAAGTAGGAAAGCAAACACAAAGCAATGCAAATGACTATTTCAACTTTCGTTTTCTTACAAATGCATTGTATAAATATCAGATATTCTTAAGCAAATTTATTACCTGCCTTGGCTGTTCCTTTATTTGTTGTAGCCTTGCTTTTCTGTGTTTGGGGAAACCTTACGTACGCTTAATATATTTCCATGGCGTTCGTTCCCATAAATGCATTATTTTCACTGTCTGGAATATCTGTGCTTATCAGCATTGGCCCGCATGCATTTACTTTCTCAATAAACTTTCCGTGATTTAAAAAAAAAAAAACTACATTTTTCCCTTAGTAAATAAACCCTACTAGACTGAACTAAAGAAATTTATTAGCGAATAACTTTATTGCTTTTTTTTTTTATATACAATAGTGATATATTTCGCTTTCCTCTTTCTGTTTTAAGACTATGAAAATGCAAAATAAATGTACACTATTCTTAAATAAGATATCGGAGTTTAGGATCCGGAAAACTTATGCCTTTAGCGTGGATTTATTAGGGAAGTTTGGTTCGACCTTGAATAAGCATCGAGGCTGCTTTACAACGGCAATGAAAGTAAATGCAACAACAATACCCGAAACACTAATTCTGTCCTTAATGCATTTAAAACATACAATTATGGTCATCCCCAGCAGCATTAGAAGCACAATTTACAGCATTGTGGAGTAACCTATTTAGGTTGCTTGTTTACATTCAGACTGCTGTTTGTAGGTTCAAGATGCTGGTTAACCTTTAAAATGCATTACTTGGCTGGTGCTTAAGAGAGATGGATGTGATAGAAGTACATATTAGAGGCTCTTAGAGCACAGGATCATCAATCTTCAAATTGCCTAGATTCATGCAGGGTTCTGCTATCTAAGATGCACAAAGTAAATCCTTAGATAGACGCTGAATACAGCCAGACATCCTGATTTTTCATGCTCTCCAAGGAAATGTCCGCAGAACATTACTGGCCGTTTCTGATTTGCCTTGATAGATTCTCAATAATTTAATATTTTGTTTCTATGTGCCAAATTTGCAAGCTTTTACTGATCATTTTCATGATTGATACTGATGCTTAAAGGAACTTAAACATGTTTAGGAGCTACGCTGTTTCTTACTTGCAGAATTTTATTTAGACATAAGGCCATAAGGCATAATACTTCACTGTCTTTGTTCTGCAAAAATATAAAACTCTGTTTATTAGTTCATTATTTTGTGATAAAGCACAGGCGCATTTAAAAAGTTACACTTTGGATGATTGTGCATATTGTTTAACAGTCCAAAAAAATAACGGGAACAAATAATATCTTGTATTTCCTTCTCTGCTCAGCCTCAAAAGTAGCATGTCCCGTATTATGATGTGGGAAACAGACCTTTAGGCTGCTGGACATATTTATAGTGTTAAATGGAAACATACACAGACAAGCATCAGTAAAATCTCCCTTTTGGAAGCTCTGTAAAAAGTACTCATGATATGGTTATATTATGTAAAGTTTAGCCAAGTTTATCTCCGGGTATAATGGCAAGTGAATTTGGGATTGTGAACAGAAAAGGAATTTATTTAATAATTGCTTGTTTTAATCAGTACGAGTGATTCTCCATGTAGTTAATGCAGAGACTACATTTAGGGGGTTATTTTCTAAAGTCCGAATTTCCCCCGTCGAATTCACAAGTAGCGAACTCCCATTCTAAAGTTGCAACTGCGACAATTCTCCCATTATAAAATTGCGACCGCGACAATTTTTTTGGTCGCGATTTTATAACGAGAGAATTGTCACGGTCGTGACTTTATAATGGGAGTTCACTACTTGTGAATTCAACGGGAAATTCGGACCTTAGAAAATAACCCCCTTAGTATTTATTATTTAGCCTTTTCTTAAAGTGTATACTAATGTACATTGAAATATGCCAGTTGGAGGTGCCATTTTTCTTGATTTGCGGGAAGCATTTTTCTGCAGAAAAAAGGGGCGAAATCTACTAAGGGCAAAAAGGTCAAAAACATGCCTTTTGACCTAAATAAATTTCGCCCTAAAATTGATAGTTTTTAATTGCAGTGGTCACTTTATTCTTCAAGTAAAAAAAAATGTCATTTTTTTTACTGCATAAACCTTTCAATATGCAAATAATATGATAATATATCTTCCATTAGGCATGATTCCATTTCTCACAATTTATTGCAAAGCAGTGTTATATGGAAGAGCACTGTGTAACATTAACAGAACACCCACATAGTTTACATGGCAATCCTTAAATGCCTAGTGTACCTAGAGTTAATGAACACTGAGTGTATAATGTGTATTTCTTAATGCCCTCTTTAATGACAAAATCAGTTGTATAAAGCATATCTACTTTTTTTTTCAATGCAGACACATTTAAAATGGGGGGGAAATGACAGTTGTTATGTTAAGTTTTAAGACTCTTCCTGAAGAAGATATTTAATCCTAATCTAGATTTGCAAATTAAGATTAACCATTGCTGTATTTTTTAGGATGAAGATGACGCAGAGGATAACAGCCGTGTGGAGCCCGTTGGTCATGCGGATACGGGTTTAGAAAGGACGTCAAGTTTCTCCTTAGAGTAAGTGCAGTAACTGGAATATTTATTTAAATCGTTGGGCAGTACTGATAATATGAGAATCCTTTCATAACAACAATTTCATCTCAAAAGATCTTGTACAGTTTTCAGAGGTAGGCAAATACAGTATTTAGTGCCCTCTTTAATATGCTCATTTCCAGCCCACAGGTTTCCATTTGTAGTTTTCTTTTACCCAGTTTTTTTGTCTTGTGTTGCTAATAGGATTGCTCCACTCCTAGGTTTAGTTTAGTATTTGGCCAAATCTATATTTTTCTTGAGGGTTTGGCAATATCTATATCCAAATCCCAACCCTTGTTTTATGTAACAATTTAATCTTAAAAGAATCTTGTACAGTTTTCAGAGGTAGGTAGATTTAGGCAGGAATACTAGATGATCTGTTTATTGTCTATTTGATACGATACTTCTAGACACCATGCGACTGGGATAGAAAAATTGATTGAGTGTTTACTAAAATGAATTATTTGCAGTCCCCAGGTTGCACTTGCTGGTGCTTAAAATCATATTTAGCAGAAATGTCTGCTCCTTTTGCATATAATAGCTATAATGTGATACACTTGTTTTATTTTTTTTCCTTTTGCCTCCAGACTTATATTAAGGTAATATTTATAATCGATGTATTTGCAGTGTGTTTGAAGTGAGATTTTATGTATGAAGTTGTAGACTTTACAGCGATGCCTTAAATAGATGATGTCTCTTCCTTCATCTTTTCCTTATAGTGACATGGTGAAGCTTGTGGAAGTTTCCAATGACGGGGGCCCATTAGGGATCCATGTAGTGCCTTACAGTGCTCGAGGTGGAAGGTAGGTAATGAATCTGCTGTTCTCAGGTGATAAATACAGCATTTAGTGCCTTCTTTAATATGCTCATTTCCAGCCCACAGGTTTCCATTTGTAATTTTCCTTTACCCAGTTTTTTCGTCTTGTGTTGCTAATAGGATTGCTCCACTCTTAGGTTTAGTTTAGTATTTGGCCAAATCTATATTTTTCTTGAGGGTTTGGCAATATCTATATCCAAATCCCAACCCTTGTTTTATGTAACTTTTTGCTCACTGAAACCTAAAATATCTTAGACATATTACTCCATCATTTTGTCCCCAGTCGTCTGTTCATTCGCTTATCATTCCTCAAGGTTCTTTCTCCCTGTCTTTTTTTTTTTTACTTTTCTTCTACATCCCCTTGATTTGCTCAAAAAAATCTCGAACTCTTTCCTGTCTTTTTTATTTCAGATCTATTTGTCTTTCTCTTTTGCTCGTCTCTAATTCTGTCTGACTCTGCTGTGTTTCCCAGTGTATCCCACCAGTCGAGACCACAATTTATTACTCCCCTTCCCTGCTTTCCCCCCAGCTTACTCACATTTTTCATTCCGATTTTGCTTTTCCTCTTTACTTCTAAATTCTAGTAAATGTTAGTAATTGTGTTTCCTATTAAATGAACACTCAAAAGAACCTGCAGAAATAATCACTGTTTCTGCTTAAACAATTGCGTTCTTAATTCAGTAGATAGAATCTGTGTTTAAATACAGCAAATTCTGGGAGTTTTTAAATCCTGACAGTTAACTTCCATTTGAAATTCAAATTTATTGGCCTTCTCAGCACCATAATCCAAATAGTCAACAGATAGATCATAGCTAAAGTACTTCTGTGTTGCTCTTAGCATAAAGGGGAATTATCAGGGACAATCTGGATTACATCTGTCTTGCTGGATTGCTTTGTGCTTTCGTTGTTGCCATTTGTACTGAAGTGAAAGATAAATGTACTTATTAACTTAAATTACAATCATAAATTGCATTTTAAAGACGGAACATTCCATTGAACCTTTCTATCAGCATTGCTATTTAGGCTGGTTAAAAGGAAAAGACATTTATATTAAATTTATTGTAAATACTGTTAGTTTCTAAACTTGACGAATTATTTTTATCCTGTCAGAGTTCTAATCCGTTTATAAATCAGTAGATCTTTACATGCAGTTTGTCTCATTTTAAAATTTATCTAAATATGCCAACTTTGTCAAGAACCAAGCCTTCATTATAATAACGATATCAAGGTCATATATACAAACAAATTACTTTTGTTGGTTCTTACCAGTAACAGGTTTTTACTCAGTAAATGGTACATTTAATTATTTTCAGAGAAGCCCATTCCTAACCTCCAATAATTAGTGTTCATTTTGGCACTTTGTATCCTGATCTTATATTTGCTCTTTAAAGCATCAACATATTGTGGTTACCTATACAATACGGGTAACACATCCGGCTTGCTTTTATCATTTGATAGAAACTGGACTTGAGTCATTACAAACTGATTGTTTTCACATTGAATGCCATCTAAGCATCTCTCCTAAACTGGTAACCTTACTATACAATTGGTATCCGACAAACATGGACACATCTCAGACAGAATATTTGAATATTGTGCGATTCTGCTTAATCCCATTTTTTGAGGAGATTTTTTTGTAAATACTCATGTAGTACCCCAGAAAGCTTATTTTAATCAGAAGAGAGAGATAACACAAACTTTTATCGTTGGCCTAGAGGAATAACTGCAGTGCCAGTCTGAATAGCAGTTTTCTTTTTGTGGTCCTTTACACAACCTGTCTGCTCGTTGCTCTGTTGAGTCCAAGACTAAAAATGAGTGATTAAAGTACTTCACTGCTTGGGAGAGTATCAGCTTGGTGTTCTGTGAATTCCTCACTGGAACCACCTGCAGAAATAGAGAGTAACACTGCATTGTTACCAGGATTAGAAGCACAATATTATGAAACCTTAGTTTGGCTCTCGCCTAACACTTACTGTTGCTATTGCAATATATTGCAATAGCTGAGTGGCTGAATAGCTCTAGGCATGCACAGTCCCTTTAATTCCAACTGCATCTGGTATGAGACTGTCTGGGGAAAAGCAGGAAGGTGGAGGGGCGTGGCTATGGAGATTGGGCATGGCTATGGGGATGATAGATTACAATAAACCTGAAGTGCTGAAATCTGGTTCACCATTAAGTAGTTGTGAGCTCCTGCATCACATTGTTCCCTAAGAGTACAAGGCAGCCATTTTACTGTTTTAGACACACCCCTCCCTCTCTGACACTATAGGTAGTGATTGAGTTCACTGCCATTGAGCCTCTGGAGCCCTTTGCAACCACACAGGTGCAGTTCTACCCCTGGGCAAGACAATTGAATTGCTCTTTAGTTCTGGGGAATAGTCCCAATAATTCCTGAGATTTGACGACTTTGCCCAAAGTCTTGTGACTTAAAGGACCATTAGGCCAAAAATAAAATTCCCATTTGTAAAAGCATGGTAGTTATTCAAATATAGCACTTGTAAAATGTTATCTTTGAATTTTATTTCTTGAAATGTATTCCTTTCTGTCCATTTTATCTTTCCTCATAACCATGTTATGATTTAGATAATCTACATTCAGGAAGTGTGCCAGAAAGCCCAGTTTGTAAAACTCAGTAGCTGAATATCATACTTTACAGACACAATATAGATGTTTTGGAAGCACAGATGAAATATATATAAATTAAAAATGAATTTGAGGCATTTGCATTTTGTTTTGCTGTTAATGTCCTATTAATGGCTGCTGAAATCCTGCTTGTTTTTCTGTAGAAAGTCTTTGTGGTCCCTGAGTATCCCACTCGCATTGTAGCCCACCCTGGACAATGCAGTCCCTCTTAGTGGTGTTAGCTGATAAGTTACCTATGTGGACATTTCACCTCTTAATGAAATAATAAGCCATATATACTATACTAAAACTACATGAGACAGTAGTGCTATATTGTTTTCTTTTTTATAGCGATTCAGAATTTCAATTTGCTTTTACTCCCTTTTTAAACACCTATTCAATGCCAATTTATTATATTTCTGCTACACCGCTCTTTAAAAAAATACTTCATTTCATTTGTAAAATTAGGAAATCGAACAAAGGCTTTTGCTTTTCCTCTGCAATCATTTCTAACCAAAGTAAATGGCCCCGTGTGTCAAGCAATATTCTAGGAAATCATACACAGCAGGGAGGACTGTTTCAATGCAATCACGGCACCAGTTCTGGATGAGTTTGAAAGGCGGCCCTCGCAGCCAAATTCCTTCGCTCAAGGCATGTACTTATCCCCGTATTGTTTTAGATAAATGTCTTTCCAACCTCGAAATTGTGATTAGCCAGCATCCTAAGGAAGAAATAAATGTAATATGTTCTTGGTAAACAAAATGCTCCATTTCAAAATCTCCTCTGATTTTCTATAATTTAGATAAATTAAAAAATGCAGGGAATTCATCAAACTGCTTTTCCCCCTCTGTGCTGTAAAACAACAGTTTCTTTTATTGTGTTTTATTATTTCTTCTTCGACCTCCCTCAGTCATTCATTTCTCTATGCCCCCGTGTGGGCAGTGATCCATGAACACTTGTGTTACATAACTTTGTTCACTTAATTACTGTACATGTTACATTATCATGTTTTCAGTGGTCACATGACTGCTAGTCATGTTGTATACCAGTACCTTCCAATTAGTTGGTGAACAGTGCAGTTATATTATCATGTCTCCAGTGGTCACGTGACTGCTAGTCATGCTGTATACCAGTACCTTCCAGTGAGTGGCTGTACAGTGCAGTGCAGTTTAGGAAATTCCAATGCATAGCATTCATTAAATTAGAATTTCTGGAATATACATTTATTGCTGGGAGCTAGGATGTTAAATTGTGTGAAGCTTTTTTGTGAAGAACCAGACTATGTGGGCTAATAGTCTGCTTGATTTCTCAAATTTAGCTACATTTGGTTTGAATTTTATTGCAGTTAAAGTAGTATCATTCAGTCTCCAGCAGGTATATTGTTTCTCTGTTTATGGTGAGACTTGTATTTATTCTTCCTTGTAACATCTAATGTAATGCGCCGTAACTTAGCACATTATAGTAATTGAGGTCATTTGATTCAAGTTCTTGATTGTCTCTGCAATATGACCCATTTTGGAATCTGTACAGAGTCCCACAATCAGTCTAATGCTCAGAGCCTTTTTTTTTTTTTTTTTTTAAGAGTAGGGTTCTGGGCAAAACTAAAATTTGTAGTATTTGCATATGCAGCTACGGTTGTTAGGCTGGTGCAAACAGAAAGGATGAACAGCATTGGTCTGTTTGCAGCTAGGTACTGGAACCCAGGGCAAATACCCAGTCTGCACTCCTCTAAAACTGTCCCTGTAAATATTATCTGTAGAGTGGTCTGAGAAGACCCTAGGCAAAAGCTCCACCTGGTGTACCTTAACCATTAGATCAGTGGAAGCAAGCCCTAGATCAGTGTGTGAAAGAGTGATATGCGGAGAAACAAAAGTATTCATTAATTAGCACAGTGGTTCTCAACCTTTTTATTGCCGCAACCCTTTAGTACACAATATTATTGTGGTCACGACTTCATTATGGGAATATTGTCGCAGTCGCTATTTTAATATAGGAATAATTGTTGCGGTCAGGGATTTGCTGTGAGACTCCGATGGTCTTAGGCAACCCCTGGCAAATCGTCATTTGACCTCCAGGTTGAGAACTGCTGAATTAAAAGGTGTTTTCATCATCAGAAGTCAATAACTATATAGCTATGGCCTGTCTAAGTAATTTGTTGCACTGTATACAGGGAAGGGTGTCTGTTAAGCTCTTAAACATCTAAGATACAGGTGGGGACTGTTAAGAAAGCAGCTACTTTGGTCATATTGTTATGTAAGATTGCTATTTGGAAGGGTGCCAGAACACACACACACACAGATATACAGTGGGGAAAAAAAGTATTTAGTCAGTCACCAATAGTGCAAGTAATCCCACTTAAAAAGATGAGAGGCGTCTGTAATTTACATCATAGGTAGACCTCAAC
>JAKJJM010008702.1:0-12092 GCA_021901965.1 Pipa carvalhoi
TGTTTTTTTTTTTGTTTTTTTTTTTTTTTTTTTTTGCAATTCTAATGTAACGAGAGGAAATTTATTAAGGGTAATATGGCATTATTAATTATTACAGTACAAACAAATATGGGGATGGGATATTTGTTTGTACTGTAGCATGACAGATACTTAATGTTGCATCAGTTTTATACTCTTGTGCTTATAGAGTATTGACTCCCGTGGATTCCCATATTATTCACCTTAGTACGCACTTTATTACAAGACTTGAGTTTTCCAGACATTGGCCAGCCTAGAAGATGAGTGATAGACTGCTAGTTATAGGGCATGCTTTCTGTCTGTTCCCCTATCACTCCTCATTAAGCATCAATAATCTTACTGTATCTCATTAGACTAAGTAAAAGACAGAGGTGTCACATCGGCCTTACCCATTTCAAAGAATACCTTACTAAACACATATAAACCCTCTGATACCGTATATTTTTAGTCTAGCAAGTTGCAAAAGATACACAACAAATAGTGTGGAACTAAATATATCACATACTAGATATACTGTACTATCATTCAATTACTGTGCCTTCGTTTCTCTAGAAGTTCATACATCCCATAAATCCCAGAGATTTTTTCTTTGCAGTAGCTAGTAGTTATATTTACACTGTAGCTACACCAAGAGATTTATGTGCAATCTATCAATATAACGGCACTGTAAAGTTCACCAAGTAAAATAAAATATATGGGACATTCTGTTTTTGCTGCCCAGTTGCATGTCATACTGGCTTGATTGCTTGTAACAGCAATGTAATTGTGAAAGGGAAATTAATCTGTGATGTAATTTACGATGTTTGGAATCCTGCCTGGATCACTTTGGCTTGTTTACAATTGTATCATGGTACTAATAATATCCCTTATACTATCGATGAATGCATGTTCATGGATTTATAGAAACAGATTTAAAGTGTAATCTAAACAGTGCCAAAGTATCATCTAACTATATATTCCATTCCCTGGAATTTTTTCTCCAGTTCAGGACATGAATATTTGATATGAATTGACCACTCATTATTCTTAAATTGCCCTTACAAAAATCAAAAATAATTTCTAATGGAATTGCATTTTTTTCAGTCTTTTGGGGGCTGATCATCATATGTATTACCCTAAGTTCTATTAAAAACAATATTATGAGTGTCTGTTTATGCAATAGAGATATTTGCAGTCAAAAAAGAGAGATACAGCAAATAATACAAATCAGGGACTGAACTTTAAAGATAACCATTTTACTATGGAAACCCTTTTGTGCCCATTTTTAATGAGAATATGTCATTGTCTGGTGATGCAAGCATACAAAAAAATCACAAATTTATAAATAGATTTTAATCGAACTTGCATTTTACATGTTAATTCTTTTTCAGGTGTTATTGTACTTGTGATCTATTTTTATATAGTAATATTTTTACCAGTCTGTGCCATAAAACAGTTATTGTTAGTACTATGCTTAGTGAAGTACATTAACAGGGAAACATAGGATTTACTTGAAACTGCTTTAAAATATGTTTTGCTTGTATATGCTGCTTCTTTTGTCACTTGGAAGTCATATATTGCTTTATAAACGATATATATAAATTTAAACGGTAAGATATGACTCAGACTATGGTGTCATAAACAAATCATTGTTTTTGTTTTCACCAGTGCAGTCTGGTAAACTTATCAGTACAGTGCCTGAGATAAGAGACCTGTGCAGAGACAGGAAGTGATACTTTTAAACAGAAGTGTGAAAATAAAAGTGACATATCTTCAGTCCCCAAAAAACTGTTTATTGCTCTTTTAGGATGTGTCAGAAATGAAATAGGATTATTTAAAATGGGAGATTCAAGGGAGATTACTATACCCACGGATAAATCTGTATGCATAGATTAGTTGGACTTTAAATTGCCTGCTCCAAGATGATGTTACAATAGGTTAACTTGAAGTGCTTATTTCCTAACTCCTGCTTAATATCTTTTCAACTGTTTAATTTTCCTGAAGACTTGTTTTGTAGCCTATTTTATTTATGTGGCATAGGAAAACATATTAAAGAAACTAAATAGAAAATAAATAGCATTTGCATCAGGGTACTGGTTCAACAGTTTTGGTATGGGAAATTAGTATATGAGAAATTAAACTGTAACCTTTTGTATATATATGTATGTATATTTTTATTTATATAGCGCCACTAAGTTACACAGCACTGTAAAATCCAACAATACAGTTATAATACAGACTAGGGAAAAGTGCTTAACGAAGAACAAGTGAAATAAATTACATATAATCAAGAATATACATCATTCTAAGTACCAGGCCATGACTGAAACAAGAGGATGGAGGTCCCTGCCCCATAGAGCTTGCAATCTAAATAGGAGGAAGACTTACATAAACAGATAGGAGGGTAACAAGTGCAGTAACATAAAGTGTCAGCTCATTAGCCTAGAGGTGCCAATTAAATAAGAAAATAAATACAAACTAGAATAAATAGTTGCTTGAAGATAAAATATAGACACAAAACCAATGCTAGTGCTCCAAGAGGTAAGATTTCAATTTAGTTTTGAAGATATTGATGGATTGCTATTGGTGGAGGAAGAGGGGTATAGAATTCCAAAAATAAGGGGCAGTAAGAGAGAAGGGTTTAAGACAGACCTGAATGTCAAAAGTAGGACATTGTAAATATTATGTTTTCTAACTGGAAGCCAAGGAGCAGACAGGAGTTGGGAGGGAGACTTTTGGGGAGAGAGGAAGATAATTCTTGCCACAGAATTTAGAATAGCTTGGAGTAGGGAAAGATGGGAAGCTGGAATGCCGATTAGATGGGCATTGCAATAGTCCAAGTGGGATAAGATGAGGGCATGCATGAGGGTGCTAGCAATGGCCTGAGAGAGAAATGGACGGATCTTGGCAATGTTACAAAGGAAAAATCAACAGTTTTTAGCAGTGGTAGCAATGTGTTTAGAGAAGGAAAGAGCAGAGTCAAAAGTTACCCCAAGACAATTTGCAGAAGTAATAGGGTTAATGATCACATCATCAACTGAAATAGAAAAGGAAGGAGAAGGACCAGGTATAGGTGAGAAAATAATCAGTTCTGTTTTATCAAGATTTAGTTTGAGACAACGCTGGGTCATCCAAGAAGAGATAGCCAGGTGACAGAGATTTATTTTTGATTTCACGTGTTAGCACAGGAACGGATAAGTAAATTTGGGTGTCATCTGCATACAGGTGGTATTTAAGACCAAATAAGCGGATGACGTCACTCAGAGAAAGTGTGTACAGGGAGGACAGGAGGAGGACCTAGGACAGAGCCTTGAGGCACCCCCACACTAATTGGAATAGGAGAGGAAGTATCATTAGCATGGGAGACAAAGAAGGAGTGATCAGAAAGGTAAGATGTCAGCCAGGATGCAGCTTGATTATGGACACCAAGCGCATGGAGTATCTGAGTAAGTAGGAAGTGATCAACAGTATCAAATGTAGAAGATAGGTCCAGGATGATAAGAATAGTAAAGTGTTCCTTGTCTTTGGCAATATGGAGATCATTTGCAAGTTTGCACACAGCAATCTCCATAGAGTACCCTGGCCAAAGACAAGATTGCAAGGGTCAAGGAGATGATGGGCATGCAAATAGTTAGTAAGGCAGGTGAAGACCAGATGTTCCAGAGGTTTAGAAGCTATAGGCAAGAGAGAGATAGGACAGTAGTTAGTGAGGCATTGAGGATGGGTTTGACGCAGATCTATTTAAATAAAGAAGGAAACATTCCAGAGGACAGGAAAGAGTTGAACAAGTGCGTTAGGGCTGGTACAAGGGCAGTAGATCAGAGCTTTAGTAGAAAAGAAGGCATAGGGTCAAGCAAGCATGTTGTGATTGAAGAGGAAGAGAGAAGTTGAGAATCTTCAGAGTTGGTAACAAGAAGAAAGGAATTCAGAAACTCTGGAAGATTTTGGTAGAAGTAACTCAGTGTTATCTGGATAAATAGTTATCTGTTTGTAGATACTACTTTGCTTTTGAATAATATTGCAAAGACTTGGGGGGAGTGAAGAGGGGGAGGGGCATAGAAGGGTGCTGAATGTAGCAAATAGGTGACGGACTTTATTTTGGTTTATAAAAGTGCTGTAAAAGGTTTGTTTGCCTATGGAGAGAGAGGAGTTCAGGCATGAAAGCAGAAACTGGTAATGCAGAAAATCTGCATGTGAATGAGATTTCCTCCACAGACATTCTGCACTACTTGTGCAGGATCTAATAAATCTGGTTTCTGCATTTAGCCAGGGGCGAGGATTGTAGAAGCGAATAGGTTGAGACTGCAGGAGGGCAAATGAATTAATAACAGTAGATAGGATAGAGTTATAGGAAGTAGCAAGAGCATCAGGATCAGAGGAGGGGACAAATGTGGAGAGGCGTAAGGAGAGGGCAGAGGAGAAAGCCTGCCGGTCAAAAGCATGCGTATTGTGACTAAAGGCTTTAGGCGTTAACAGAGGTGGAAGAGGAGAGTGCGAGAATCCACAATAAGATAATCCTCTGTTGTGATAATTCTGGTAACTCTTCAGTTTATTGTTGGATTTGCACTTTTTTTTACTTTTGTCAGATAGTTATTAAAAATATCAAATGATTCTACCTGTATTAAATCCTGTATCCAACATTATCTTTGGTTATTATGCTGGGTAGAGCTATGCTGTGCATTAGGTCTAGGTACAGTGAGAATAAGCCAATGAAAAATACTTAACTCAGTGGAATTGTTACATAGATTTTGGGGGAAGTACTGTACCAGATATTGAATAGATAATATAAGTGGCTGCAGTT
Source organism: Pipa carvalhoi (assembly GCA_021901965.1). NCBI lineage: Eukaryota > Metazoa > Chordata > Amphibia > Anura > Pipidae > Pipa > Pipa carvalhoi. Next base: position 4,799 of record JAKJJM010008702.1, read on the forward strand.
GACTGTACCCAATTGTTTGTTGAGTTTATAAACCAATCCCATTGGATACAATGTACATACTGCACTGTGCTGCTAAGAAACTTCATAAAACTTTTTATTATGTCATAGAATAACTTAATACTATGCTTCCAAGTCAGAATTTATTTAACATAATCAGTCTGCTGTCTACATCTTTTGCTTTTTGAATTTTATTTAAGAAGAAAGAACTGAGAAGTGACATTATTTGCTGAAAAATAAGGGGTATAGCTAAGAAAAAGTGAGCAAAATGTGAAAGTCTATATCACACAGTCATTGTAGGCTATGCCCACTTTGATTCTGAAGGTAGTATTTAAAAAGTGACGCAGTGCAAATAATTTCTTAACATTTTATTTAATAGTAAATGCATTAAGGCACATAGCTGCCACTTTTCAAACAAGTAAATTGGATTAATGTTCATCTCCTTGCCATTAAGGAGAAACTAATTAACTTCCTTCCTTATTTACATAAGTCAAGCTATGCAATTTTAATAAGGGAAGGTGTGTTATCAGAGCAGAAAATAAGGGGGTAAACTTTGACACCAGAAGTGCACTGAACTCAGTATATAAGTTACAGCACAAGATCTGTAATGTTAATGTATGTTTTATTTATTCTGCACCATTTCATTTCTAGAGGAGTAACAACTGTCTCTAATTTTTAAATTATTCTCAATAAATGTAAATCAGCCTGACAATGGCAACTGTAGGGGCTTATTCATGAGGGTCCAAACAGTCACATGCAAGTCAGAATTCATGTCTATTCAACACTTCTCCAACTCCACTTATTCATCAAACTCTGAGAAACTGAATCCAGTTCAGAAGCTTGTGAAGGTCACAGACTTATAGAGATCTTCTCATTACTTTGTGTGCATTGACGTTCACCTGTTTACCATGCGTTGGAGTGGTGAATTTGGCAAGGTGTACTATTTCAAATTTACAGGTGTGACTACACCAGAACAAAGTGGTTAAATAGGGTGCTGATGGATAGGCTCCAGTGTGGTATAAGGCGACTGTACACTCAAATGATAAAGAAAATATAGCAACCAATTGATAACATGAACTCGGAACAGGGCCATTCCCAAGCTCGGGCAGGGTGGGCAACTGCCCGGAGCACCTGCCAGCCGGAGAGAATTTCCACCCCACCCTGAGCCCCCCCCAACCCAGGAACAGCTCTGAATAGGAATATGTTGCATAGAAAGGGATGTAATATTCGCTTGATACAGTTAAAGTGACATCAAAATTTGCATCACTACACGCCCACTACTGTTAGACTGAATACACCACTCTACACATGAAATGGCATCCAATGGTGTTCACTTTTTGGTGAGGGAATCTACTACTTAGAGAAAATAAGGAGAAGTGAATTTGCTTCTGCAGGGACACAAATTCACTTCAGCTGTCAAATTTACCCATTTGATATATAATCCCTGTAATGTATGTTTAATTTAATCATGTGCTCAGTGAGAAAAACAAATGCCTGCATGGCTGAGGATCTCTGAATCTCTGCAAGTAGAAGTCGTTTGATCAGAGAAAACAAGACAACATTATTTTTTTACCTTTGTTATAGCTAAATTTAGTTAACTCAGAGCCTTGGAAAAAGTGTTAAATTGAGAACCCCCAGGTATAGTGTGATTACAATAGTTAAAGCATAAAAGCACGGGACCATGCAACATGTTATTTGCTACATTTTCATATCTAAAAATCACATTCTATTTCCGCTGACCATGCTGGGAAAATTAGCTGTAAATGCATCTCAAGCAGCAGTCATTTGATTGTGGACTGTTACTTTACTGAAAAAAATACATTTTAATGTCTCCAAGTTTTAATACCTGAGCCAAAGGGTAAGCAACTTAAAACAAAAAACAATGATAGCAAAGTGTGCTATAGTTCTTAGGACAAATCTATGTATGCAAAGGAAGAACAGATTGCATCCTACAAACTGTGAAATAAAATGAATCATTTCTATGAACTAAGCAAAGAGGAACTTACGCGCACTATTTTACAAGCTGGCACAATGCAGTTGTTGTTTTCAAAAGTAGCACATGTCAAAACTGTCTGTTCCCACAGAACTACATTGTGTGCTTTTGTACATTTTGTCATCTTTTATTTTGCATTGTACGCCATTTTGTCAAAAATGTATTTAAAGCTGCTCGTGTAGTTCTGGATGAAATATATTTCCTCCACTCTTCTGGGACTAAAAACTGAAGTTTATGTGCTATATATATAATGCTGTTCCAGTTTATTAAAATGATGGGGTCTTTAATGTGAGAATATTTTACTGTTGGAAAATATTTTGGCAGCATTCACTAAACAGGTAATGCTTTATCCCTATATAAAATAATGTTGTTGTGTTTCTTCTGTTTAAAGCTAGGAATCTATCTCAGTGCATTGCTGTAAGCTTTAATTTATTATAATAATAATTATAATTAGGAAGGCAGTTACTGACATCCCCATGCCAAATACCTTTAACATTTTAAAATCCTAGATACCGTTTTTGTAGACAGCTTATAGGAGCAGTTCTAAGGAATCTGGAAACACAAATGAAACAGTTAAAAGTAATGGTTAAAAATGTTGGGATGGTTAAAAATAAAATTCATGCAGATGTACTGTATGCATTTATAAGACAATTTACACGTATCATTTTAAAATATAAATACTTCTCGTTCAGGGATTTCAAAGCAGATCAGGACACCGTTTAAATGCATGTGTATATTTAATTTTGATGTTTACATTGTAGGTTATTAGCAAAATACTATACACAGATACTGACATTTGATTTGCCAGGCTTTGAAAACACTTCTTGCTTCTCCAAATGGCAAAACCTTGCTTTCACCTATTCACTTATTGCATTTTCGAGTGAGTCCAGGCATGCTATGTAAACAGTGTTTGATTTGCCCTCATGGGCCCAGGCACAAGTCTGCCTTTTCCCCCACCAGAACTCCACCTCCTGTTGGCGCTCCACACAGCTTTGGCTGCTTATTGCTTCCATTTTCTCACAGGATAGACCAAAGGAAGGTACTTGTTTAGCCCATTTATAGCACTGTATCATTGTGTGAGAGGGAGCAACATGCAGCCAGAGCACTGGATAGAACAGGTTAGCATTGTGCTGGCTAAGAGTGTGTGAATAATTGTGAAAATGTGTGTGAGGGTGAATGAATGTGCATGTATGTGTATACGTATAAGCATTACCAGATTGCTTCTCTGTAGAGTATAATGAAAGTATATCTTTCATATCAAAAAAAGTTTTGCCCTTTTTAGCTTTTATTAGTTTTAGAATGTATAATTGGTATAATGCCCCTTTTAATTAACTGGTGTATACACTATTGCCCATTATTTTTATTGCCGTTTTGTTGTATAACATTTTGTGGAAACCGCCTTTACCATTTCAGGCTTTAGACCTTATCATTTTTGTTAGTTAGCTTACTTAATGAATGATTCTATAAATATGTAGCTTTTAAATTGTCTTATTTCAACCACTTAAAATAAGTAACATTTTCCTCTTAACTTAAAAGATCAGGATCTAAAGATTCATCAATAAGGGAGAGTTAAGCCTTGTAGGAGAAAAGGCTTTTACTCAAGGAATATTGAGCTCTAATCATGACTGAGAGCTTGGCCATCACCTGACTTCCTGCCAGCTTACTATTTTTTCCTTAAATTGCTCTCAGAGGATACAAGATCAGGTTGGTTCAATATCACAGACATCTGTTAGAACATATCAACAGAAAGCTACATTTCAAGCAAATTAAATAATGTTTAGAAGAAGACAGAACAAAAGCTACACTTAAAAGCAGTGAAGTTGGGAATTACATTTAAATTGAAAAGGTATGTGGGCCAAAGATGGAAACACAGAGATAATGTGCAGATTTATTGGATATCTGAGCTTTAGAAGTGAATGTCCCCAGACAGTCAGAAGGAATGAAAAGCACATGCATTAGTATCACTTATACTTTGTCTACTATGTTAGTTTGTTCACTGCTCTTACTCCAGAGTTACTGTATATAATGGTTACATCAATTTGATATTACTTGTTTATGTATGGTCATAGTTTTTCAGTTTTTAAAGAAATCAAAGTTACAAAAAGTCATAGGATGTCCACAATTTCCTGCTAATTACATGCCAGCTTTAGGTGTTCATTATCTGTCAAGCTTCCAGTTCTTTTTCTGTTCACATAGGTACATATTTCTTATGCATTTCTCTTTGATTTTTTTTTTGACAAACCCCATTATTTTGATAACCAATAAAATATGTTGGTATGTACACAAATATAGAAAGACATTTTCAATATATTCTTAGCAGTGCTATTCAGTAATACCAGCTGCTCTTTTTCTTAAGTTTTTACAGACTATGTAATTAATTAATCTTCGGTTTAGGTGGAAACCATGCAGGTTAATTTGAGACTGATTATGCACAGATTTGGGGCAAACTCATGCACCCACAGGATGATTCGAAGTTTGATGAATTGATAGTGTGAATCATCGTGTAGGTGCACAAATTTTTCATATATAGGCACTTTATCAACTTTGAATATTCACCAAAAACATGTGAAAAATGGCCTTATGATGCTCAGTGACATGGGCCTTTAGGGTACTGTCACACAAGGGCATTGCACATGTGCAACGCCCCACTTTAAGCACAGCAGCAACATTGACAGTTTCTCCATGTGACATTATCTCTTATCCTTGGAAAAAATAACTTTATCTCACTGACATACTTTCCATACATTTTATTGCAAGCTTGAATAGGAAAGGGGCTCCGTGTACCATTTGCTTAAAAATGATCTAAATTCACGAATTTACAAATTTAGTGTAATACTTTTTTTTTATATCAATCCAGGAATGTCCGCAGCTTCTTCAGACGGAAAAGATCCTTATCCCTGTGGATGTTGTAAAGCCTATTACTTTGAAAGCAAAGAATCTGCCACAACCACAGTCAGGACAGAAAGGTTATGAATGCATCCTGAATATTCAAGGCAATGAGCAGAGGGTCCCTGCTCTTCGATTCAACAGTTCCAGTGTTCAGTGCCAGAACACATCTGTAAGTGTGCATTTACTGAGACTAAACAAGAAGTGTTTGAGACGTGTGCCTCAAGAGAAGTACCTTGCTAATATTTCAAGCAAACATATTTTACTACTATTAGATAATAAATATAGAGCATGAGGTAATGCTACAAATATATTTGTTTATAGAAATTACCTTTAATGCCTACATTAATTTTAATATCATCTATACAATAATACATTCCCTAAACATGCAATATTGCAGTGTCCTTAGACGTGTAGATTTTAATTTTTTAAAGGGAACTGTTTTTAATTGAGCTTTTTCAGAGGGCCCAGCTAATAGAAATCAGCAATCATATTATCATTAATTTATAACCAAAACATTAAGGGGGTTATTTTCTAAAATCCGAATTTCCCCTGTCGAATTCACAAGTAGCGGACTCCCATTATAAAGTCGCGACCGCGACAATTCCCCTGTTATAAAATCGCGAACGCGACAATTTCTTTTAGTCGTGGTCGTGACTTTATAATGGGAGTCCGCTACTTGTGAATTCGACAGGGGAAATTCGGACTTTAGAAAATAACCCCCTTACAGAGAATAGCTTAATAGCACAGGTTACTTTGCACATACTTCTTCATGAGTTTTAGAGATGTTGATAATCAGGATTTCTTATCTGTGTAATAGGATTCACTTTTCAGCATTTTAACACAATGACAAGATAATAAATTTACTGAAAATTTCATGGAAAAAAAAAGTTAATACATTGGAACATCTTGCAATTTTGTGTTTAAACGCCAAAATCCCCTTTAAAAAAATCATCCCAGCTATAAATGTATGATGTAATACAAATACAGGCATCTCAAAAATATTAAGTGCAAATAAATCATGTAGTCAATAGAAGACAAGAAATATTAGAGCATATCATAAACCTTTTTTTCTTACCATAATAGACGTGACACAATTTGCTATATTAGTAGAATACTTGTATTGTGTAGCTTATTAAAGATTTAAATAGTAAGTAAAAGTTTCTGATGTAACCATTCACTACACCTAAGATGCACTGGTCAGATAATATCATACAGTCAATCCTGGCAGGAAAGAGAGTTGGTACACACAGTACAAGGTATAAGTGTGCCGAGTCTGTAGAACAGTAAATAAACTATGTGCATTTATGCATGCTTTTAAAATTTATTATACCAGGAGTCGGCAATGTGCGGCTCTTCAGCTGCCGTGCTGCGGTTCGCGGCACCCCGCCGTAACCCCGCCCATGACCGCCGACGCTCCTTCTGATTGGACGTCAGTAGGTCATGGGATCGGGTGCTTGCACTCATCCCCCTTTGCACTCCTCCCCCCAGCTCCACAGTGTTTAGCTGACGGTGGAGGAGGGAGTAAATTGGCTCCCTCCTCCACCAAGTTTGCCGATCACTGTATTATACTGTAGTCAATAGTGGTTTTTATTGGAACATTAGTTGAGTAGTCAACTGTAGTTGAATACATTTCATTGTCCATCAACTTTGGAACTAAGCCTTCTTGCAAGTATTCTGAGAAATCTAAAAAAATATCTTTCTTCTAATATCATCCTTATGCTTTCTGGGAGGTACCCAATGTGACGTTAGATTAAGGGCATCATTTCAGAATATTACCAGCACACAATTATAGGTAGCGAGGCATACTGTGTTAAATGCATCACATAAAGTCTTTTTGCCAAGGTCGTTTTTGGACCAAATGACGAATGACGTGCAAAGTAATGCAATATACCTTGTTACCAAGTTAGTTTGTTGGGTGTGATGAAGGTATGGGGGTTTTATGCCAACATGTTGTTTACTAATAAAATACAAACCCAGCACAGTGCAAAAATTGTACCAAGCAGAGTACAAAATTGCTTTGACTAAAATATTAACTTCTTTAAAAGATTAAACTGAATTCTGGAAGATTTTATTCCAACTCCACCAGTTATTATATCCTTTGGTGACCTTTGATTCATTTTATGTTTTGAATTTAAATGTCAGCTGAAGGATATTTTCTGTGCTATATAATCATCCCTTCTTTGTCCTACATGTTGGAAATGCAATAAGAAGGATTAAAAAGTATTTATGTATTTAGACATGACATGAACCGTAAGATAGGTCCAGGACCCCATCTGAAAAGGTAGAAACAGAAAATCAACTTTTTCAGTCATTCGTTTTAAAGGGGAACTATAGTGAGATTACATCTTTACATATGCAGTACTATACCATAGTAAAAAGCATTTCTCCCCAGTAGTTTTTCCATCTGAAGCTGGA
>JAKJJM010008704.1:0-14322 GCA_021901965.1 Pipa carvalhoi
GGGGGGGGGGGGGGGGGGGGGGGGGGCACCGGCAGGCAAGCAGCTGGAGAAAATTTCTGAGTACTTACCTTGCTCCGGACAATGTACTAGCGAGCCACCTCCTGTCAACACATTTCCCAAGCTGTGCTCCGTCAGCACCTTCCACTCCCCTCAGCTCTGTTCACCGTGAATTCAGACGCTACTAGCGCAGCTGCACTAATAGAGGCCAAATCCATGGTGAATAGAGCCAATAAGAGCCAAGAGGAGCGGAAGGCGCCGACGGAGCACCGCTTACCTTGCTTGAATCGGGAGATGCGCTGACAGGATGCGGCTTGCTAGTACACTGCCCGGGAGGAAGGTAAGTACTATAAAAGCTGCCTGCCTGTGCATATGAGGGAGGGATGGAGGGAGGACAGGCAGGCATGGAAGGAAGGGCAGGTAGGAGAGGGAAGGAAGGCAGGCAGGGGAGGGAGAAGTTCATGCAGGGGCGGGAGTGAAGGAGGGCAAGCAGGCAGGGGAGAGAGGGAATTTGGTTCAGAACATTTTTTTTCTTATTATCTTCCTTAAAACCCCAGGTGCATCTTATTGCTCAGGTGCGTCTTATGGAGTGGAAAATACGGTAACTGCCAGAAGGTAATATGGCATATTAAATTACAACTGGTTATGTAAAATTTGAAAAAAAATATTGGAAATATTTTATTACATCTGACTTGGGGCAAAATTTAATAAAATCGAATTTTGCAATTTAGCAAAATTCGATTTTTTTCATTTACTAAAATCGAGAATGCCATTTTCAATTTGTATAAATTGAAAATGGCATTTTCTTTTTCAAAATCTGGATTTCGAAAATTCTCGTTTTCGAAATCCGGATTTCTGTTAGTTGTAGTAAATGTAATGAGCGGTGCTTCAATGCGTGCACCACTCGTTACACAGAGCTGCTCAATGCGGCAGCCGCTGGGAAGACTCATCTCTCCCCAGCGCTTCCTGGTATGGCTTAGCCAATCAGGAGCCGCTGACATCACAGATGACGTCAGCGGCAGCAAATTCAAATAGCAGTGCACAGCCAATTGAATTTAGTGCCGCTGACGATTTATGCAAATCGAAAATGGGATTTTTGAATTTATTACATTTCGCCCTTGGAGTGGGATAGGGACATTTCTTCTTTAATTAAATTCTAATTAATGTTAGAGGCAGGATTGCCAGATCTAATGGCAGAGGGAAAAAAGTGAGATTTTATGATGAATCTCATTTAAAGCCTTAAATTTGTACACATACATATTGCTTAAGATGTGCAAATTACAAACATTTATAAAGTCACTTATTTGTATGCATTTCCTCTGTGTTGCAGATAAATGTCGTGTTTTCCTGTAAAACATAAAAACAATTTCAAAAGAAGTTGTATTTTTCACAGGGGATAAATAGGACTTGCATATTGATTTACTTTTTTTTTTTTGTGATGATACAATGCTAAATTGAAATAACAGAAGCATTAGGCACATTTGTTTGAACACAAAAGTGCCCATCCCATAAGAGGTGCAGGTTTAATGAGGGAAATCTGGAAAAATAGGCAGTAGTGAATTCAATTTAGAGTTATATAAAAATACACAAGCAACTGAATATCCAATGCACGCACTGCCAACAGGTATAATATTATGTTATAGTAGCTGGACCTTTATGAGAATTCAGTAAATAGTGATATAAAAGGCAAATCCAATTCCAATTATAGATTGGTCTTCAACCTCTGGCAAAAACTTCCAGTTTGTTTTAAAACATTCATTAAAAACAAGGTTCAATTAAAAGAAATCTTAATCAATTAAGGGAAAATTGGTCCGACTACAGACCAAGTCATTATTCTAGATGATTTTTTTGCAGCTCTAAGGTTTGGCTTGTAAAACACTATATCAAGTGTGATGAATTGAATGGAAATGATGAAGTGAAACCTTCATAGGCACATCATTTATTATTTATCTCTTCTTAAAGAAAATGAGAAAAAAAGAAATTGATATTACCCAATTCTCTAAAACTGTGGGGTATGTGTTAAGAGTAATAACTGTATAATATAGTGTAATATTGTTCCATTGGTAATCCACTCTTTCCAACATGCTTCCATAATATCAGCTTTAGATAGCAATTAGAAAATGAAAATGACAAAAATAAAGTTTTACTAGCTGGCGACAATGAAAAAAACTGTACAGATCAGACTTGTGAGCAGTTTATATGTACAGATATAATGCTAATTTACTTTATACAAATATACAATTGTAGAATAGACATTTTTTTCTTAGAGGCCTAATTTGTGCAAAGTGCACTTTTGGCATTATTAGATGTATTAAAATACATTACTGTTAACTAAACAGTTTCTTATTTTGTATTTTTAACCAGCATCAGGCAGGGTTTACTTACTATTTTGCACCTTTCCTTGAATGTATATAGTACCTAAATTAAATAGATTTTTATTTTAAATTGGATTTGACAATGTCCAAGCTCAGCTGACTGGAAGAGTGCGTTGAATAATATCTGTTTAAAAGTGTCTGAATAGCTCAAATAGCACAGTCATTAAAAATCAAGTAGCACAGTGGTCAAGACAATGGTCTGTGACAGAACCATGACACAGGATAGCCTTTGATTGACTTCCATGTCAAATTCATCAATCTTCCTGTGCTCTATGCACCATAAATGACATTGTTAGCACAGCAGGGACAAGAGCTCTGACGTTCTAAATAATTACTGAAATGAGTTTTATAAAATAAGTTTCTGAGTTTAGGAATTTCTAGAGATTATGATTTAAAAAGTAAAAGACATTTGTGAAGATTATGATGTACCAAAAAAAGTAATGCTTCAACTATAATACCTAAATGTTTTCCACAACTCCCATTTCCTGATCAGTGTGTATGTTCTGTGCTGGCATTTTCTCAAGTCTTCTCACAGCAGGAATACAGGAAGAGAGAGGTGAAGCATGGCATTGCAAATTATTCTTCTGGTTTCAGGAAACGTTCTACTGGCTGAAAGCAGGAACCGGTTCACAAATAGTTTCTCCTCTTTTAGATTGTTGACAGCTTTTTAAAGAAAAAAATGGGACTTTCATACAACTACATTGCTTTCCACTGGAAAAAAAAATACTTTAATTTTCATGTGAAACTGTATAATATAAGACATTATAGGTTTACTAAAATGTTTCTTTTTTTTCTTGCAAATCTGGAAACAATCAGAAAGATTAAGAATTAAAAAATGAATACGGATAATACTATCTTCAATTACACATTTTAGATTATTTAAAAATAAAGGCAAAATATAAGCATTTCCCTAGGAGTCTCTGTAATGTACTGTTAAAACAACCATAAATTGGAAGAATTCAAATGAAGGGGCGTTGAGTATATTGGCGATTATAAGCTCTTTTATTAATTGTGGTTTTTATTTGAATTTAACATGCCCCCCTACCCCAAAGTGGGAAGGGAAGTGGCTGCAAGGGAGCCGCTTACAGCACTTAACGATCCCCCTCATCTATCAGAGTGTTAAGTAAAGGGGGTGGGGGTTGATGTTGGGGTGGTGGGAGATGTTGTGGAGGTCCTGTAGACCCTCGCGCTAGGGAATTTTAGAGCTGCATCACTAATTATAGCATTTAACACTTTAGTTATAAGGATATATAAGGATTATAGCAACTGTAACTAATCACTAAGGGCGAAAGTTATTAAGTCCGTAAAGACTCGATGTGAGTCTTTGCGGGCTTAATTGCGTGAGAATTCTCGCCCGAGAATTCTCGCGAGAGCATCTGGCGGGGGTCTCGATTGCGCTTCTCCGCAATTGAGATCTTTTGCCCAAAAGGTAGCCATAAGTCCTATGGCTACAAAACTTTCGGGCGAAAGATCTCGATTGTGGAGAGGCGCAATCGAGATACCGCCTGATACTCTCGTGAGAATTCTCGTGCGATTAAGCCCGCAAAAACTCCAATCGAGTCTTTACGGGCTTAATAACTTTCGCCCTAAATGTGATTTCGGCTGTTTTTTCTATTGATTTCAATTCTTTTCTAATTTAAATCCCTTTGCAGACCCTCTCCTCCAGCCATATGTCAAAGGAACAGCTCCTTATTTACCTTGGGTTACACTACATCCTGTGGGGAATTTTCTAAAACCTAACCTAGGTTTTTCCTCACTTTTGTGAAGTTACTGTATGTGTGAGTCAGAGTTGTAGGTTATGGCCGATAACTAAACTTGACATGGCTGTGATTTAGTGTGCTTTTAATTAAGACTATTCTTTCATTTAAAGAACAGAAATACAGTCTTCAGATGGTGTATTAAATGCATCAGTATGTACATGTACATGTAGTATTTCCTTTGCAGGAGATCAGTAAAAACCTCAAGGCAAGGACCTAACTGAGAGATTTGGGAATTGTAAAAACCATTCAGCAAATTGTACATAGACACATGTGAGTTGTTAATTGGTTGCAGCAGGGATTCTACTAAGTATGTGTGGGTTACTGAATTCGCAAACATGCAACATAAAATACATCCCTACTTTAGAAATATTTTAACTTTGTTGCTCTTTGCAATTGCAGTTTTCATATACTTTAGACTTGGGTTAGGGCTGCAAATTATTATTATCAGATTCAGAATAATTATTAATCAAGACTCTCAAGCCAAGTCACTATCCTGTGAGAGTCATTCCCCTATAGCAGTGGTTCTTAACCTTGTTTGAGGTACCAAACCCACCAGTTTCATATGGACATTCACCGAACCCTTCTTCGTGTCATCACGAATCTGCATGAGTCAGGTGTGTATTGACCTCTGTGGCGGAGGCCCCATCGAATCCCTGAGACTGACACACCAAACCCCTAGGGTTCGATAGAACCCTGGTTAAGAACCACTGCCCTATAGATAATATGTCTAACCATAGATCTTTACTATCATCATAGCTGCAAGTACAAGGAAACATGCATTTTTTTTCTACCTATAGATTGGTAAAAGGTAAGAAGTATAGCTTGTAGTTGCAGTGTGGTGTCCCATTACACTTTCCTTACTTCCCAACTAGTAGTGCTATTCTATAATGAAAAGTATGAGCTGCTGGTCAAGTGCATTATTCTCTCTTTTATTTAAAGGTGCATGACATGCTTTTGGACATTGATGATCTTTGCAGAGGCATTCAGTAATTACAAAGTATATAAATGAATAATTCATCCCAAACACCAGTGTGCCCATTCCTTTGAGGACTGACCACAGGCTTTAGTTAGGGTCTCACTTCAACCAAGAAAAAGTCCACACTGTCCATGAAAAAGTCCACAAACCTAGAAACTGCCCAAAATGCCAAAACAGGTTAGAAACATATAAAATATTTTAATGCAAGCAAAATAAAATACTCAGTTCTGGTATAAATAGTAATATTTACCTATATTGTAACATCAGGGTCCAATTAGCACTACTGGTAGCTTACAATGTTCACGAAAAGAAAATCAGAATCTGTAAAGCGTATAACAATAAATTAGTACGTTTGTCCAATTTATTAACAAAAAAGGCTTAACAGACCAAGCCTCATTGAGCCCCCCCCCCCCCAATAGCAAAACATTGGTTGGTTATTAAAAATAGCCCCAAACTCTTCAGATTGTAAAAAAAATAGGCCAGTTTTTACATTTAGTTCTTGCTCTGGACAGCTTGCAATACTTGGAAACAAGAAATCCTTTTCTGCAGTTTTAACTTTGTGACTACTAATTCCTTCTCTAGGGATGCTTTCAACCTCTGACTGTGCTTTGACTACCATAAAAACATTATATTCCCTTTTCTGGAGTGACTGGGAAAGATCTGAGAGTCTTCATGGTATATAGATATATAATAAGTGAATTATATATAAGTGATTTGGATTTAGTTCTTCTTGAACCTTAGGAATTGTCTTTTAGGAATGGCTCTGATCACTCTGGAATTGTAAAAAACTAGAAGCATACAATAAATTATTCCCGTCTGTATTCTTTCTATACAGATCATTATGTATATCATTTGAAGGTAAGTTTCCCATCTAGGTAATTAATGGTACTGGTGCTAAATTCAATGGTAAAATCCACTGTAGGGTGTGACTTATCTACCTCAGTCATTTCAACAAACATGTCCTGATACCCTGTATGAAGGATAAACACACCTCCCACACATCTACGATATGTTTAAATATGTTTTTTGCATGGTTCACATAGAAAATGTTTTTTTCTCCAGGTGTTATACAAAGATATTTGAAAAGGATGGAGCAACAGGAGCACCCTTGGATTTGCTAGTAGTGCTATTCATTATAATTTTACACAGTGCTTCTCTCCTACTATACTTCATAGAGTACAGATGATTGTGTGAGCTGTGTGAGTTGTTGTCTTTGAAAATCTGTAAAAGTGACTGATCCTAGAATACAAATGTTAAACAAAATTAACCATCTAGTATTTTATATCTCATTTTAAGTTTAAAATAATATTGTATTGATTGTAAAATCCCTCACCAGCCTCTGTTTTGTTTTATTACATGTGTCAAAAGACTCCACTGTTTTGGTTATAAAAAAAACTCTAAAATCTAGGAACATATGCAGGTTAGAAGAGAATCCCTCATCTGTTTAAGATAGAAAATGAACATTAACAGAAGACCTCTCTTGCCAGACAACCTCATTCAATGATTGAGATTTTTGCCACAAGCAGTTCAGTGGGAAGTGTGTATGTAAATCTGTGGAGTTTTTATACTCTTGTACAGAGAAGACGGAACTTTACTGGAAAGATGCAGATGTTCAGAGTTTTAGATGTGCTGCAATATTTGGATAGACCATTTGTACTTTCAGTATAATTATAAAGATCTCCATGTGCTTCCACAATTTGTATAGTTTTTTTTTAAGTATCGCAAGTTTATGGGGCGCCATTTGTTTATGGGTCATTTTGTGACATAGAGCTAATTGTGAGTGCACAAAATATTTTTTGAATTGACAAGTGTGCTTCATGGACACAAAATTTTGTAAACTTGCAGTTTATGTGTTAACAAAGAACATTTAATATACACAAAAAAGTTTACATACAAAATTGCAGTTGTATGCACAACATGGCATTTTTTTCACTTAATAAAATTTGTACATACATATTTGCATTTTCTGTGTACAAAAATGGCATTTTTTGCACAGACTAAAATTTTGCACATAAATTGCTATTTTGTATTTACAAAAATGTTATTATAATAGAATTATGTGCACCAAATGCTCTTTGTACAAGCAGAATAACATTTTGTATACAAAATATTATTTTGCATGCACAAAATTGATTTTTAAGTGCACATATAATTTAATCTTGTGTATTCTGAATTTTGTGACCAATAAAAATTTTGTTCAACACAATTACTTTTGTGTCACAATATTTTATTTTGTCGCACAAAATATATATATTTTAAAAAATTTTACACCATAAGAATTTTTGTGTCATAAAATTCTATTTTGTAGTACAAAATACATTTTTAGTGAATTGTGTGATCAATAATAATTATGTACACTAAAACACTGTGTGCCACAAAACACTACTTTGTATTACAAAATACATTTTGTGTCACATAATCCCTCTCTAAATCAAAATATTCACCTCAGATACATATAGGGGCATATTTACCAATTCGACCATATAGATTGGTTTCACCCCATTTCACTGTCAATTTTTCTTTTCCGTTACTTTTAGATTTCCCTGATTTACAAAGCATTGATAAAAATGTTTCCCCTTCAATATAAATCATTATTGATAGATATCATCTGTTAACAGGGACACACTTTGCAATACTTTTCTATGAGGTTCCCTTCCATTACAGATCAATATCAAGATCGATGTCTTTTTTTGATGGGAAAATATTTTGTACTTAGGCTAAATGACAGAAGCAACTCCATAGGGAATAATGGGTTTTCGCCAACCTGAGGATGCAGAATTCTTTTGAGTGATAAAATAGTTTTTAAACAGTTTAGTAAATACGAGAGAAAGAGCGACATCACTAAATTGAGGCTGAATGGACGGAACTTCCAGAGAAACTATGGTAGTGCAAAGAAAAATACAAAAAAGAAAAAGAAAAAATCCTAGTGCATTATCCTTATTAAATTTTACCTGGAATTTGAACAAATGTTTCACAGTGTGGATAATAATCTCTGTAAACACACACTAAAATGCTGTAATGGTGCTGGGACACGTGTTGCTGACCGTCAGAGCATACCCTCCTGAGGAAGCTGCTATCGGTTGGCGGCGAAACGCTTTGAGAGCTCATAGAGAGAACTTTTGAGGACTTTGGGGGAAAAGAAATTAAATCAAAATTAATTTAATTGAATAGGCCAAAATGCAGTTACTGTTTTAGTAAACATCCCCCTTTGTGTTACAAAAGAATATTTTGTGACTATAAAAGTCTATGAAACTATAATGCAGTGCACACAGTGACAATATTATTTTTGTTTGCAGCATTCATTTTTATTATCACAAAACTAGCATTTGGCTGACAAAATGACCAGTGAACAAACAGCTCCCCATACAATTTTCCTCTGTAGTAGCAACATTAAATATGCTGGGTTTTTTTTATTCTCTAGATGTCAGACATACATTACTGATATGAGCAGTATTGCTAAGTTCTCATGAGACCTGGGCACTGGCCCACAGACAAACCTGAATTTTCAAAATGGAACCAGCCTCCCCAACCTCTTACTACCTGTGGTTCTCTCTATCATTGCCTCTGTACTCCTGCAGTGAAGTATGTTAAAATTCTGTAAGTCTTCAAAATGCATTAAATGTAAAGTTTTCTCATTTCAAAAGGTCAAAGAAAACAACAGCACTGAGCAGGAGACCTGAATCAGGTTTTAAGCCTAGCAATACCCCTGCCAGTTCCCTGAAAAATATGTAACATTGTATTACATACAGTATACACATACAACAGAACCTTTATGAAGCACGGTAACACAATATATGATTAACTCACCAACAAAACTTGAAGTACTAATAAATAGCATATAAATCACAGGGTTGGCATGTAACAATATAATGCATCTGAAAGTGTCAGAGATCATTGTAGTAGGGCCCCAGGAAAATTATATCTAATATAAAAAAAACACATGGCATATTATTAAATGGTATGAAAAGATGTAGAACATAAGCAAACACAGTTCTAGAATGCAACTACTCAATAAAATAGAAATATGAAGAATACAGCATCAGCAGCACTAGAATTTGTATTGTAACACTTGCCTCATGAAGTATCTAAAAATGTATTTCTACAGTTTTACCATAATGCTGTGATTCACCATCCCATATTTCAATGGTTCTAAGGAGGCCCCTACAAATAGCAAACCAAAGCTAAATTAATGACCTGGATCTTAAGGCATTTCAATGAAGTCGTTTCATGCTTGAACTCCAAACAATTTTTATGAACTTATAAACAATACCTTATATGTTTTATTAAGATAATGTTAATATTACGTGCACTGCAAGCACTGTTATATCAGTTGCACAAATATATCAATATATACATGCCCGGGTGACAGAAATAAGGAACAGAAAGATCATCATCTAATAATATAGAGATTGAGCGGGGAGATGAAAGTAATATCCACCAAAAGTAGATTGCATGGTCTGTTCTCAGCAGCCATTAGTTGAATGCCATCTTCACAAAATGTCATACAATTAGAAAAAATGCATTAATATGTTGTGCCCATGTTTGCTTGCATTTCTTCCTTTCAAGATATGTTTTACATTGCTGAAAGGTTGCTTTATTGAACAGTTATTAAGTCATTTACAGTGAAGGTCACATCATTATTTACAGCTGCTTGCAAAATGGACTAGTTTTGTAAAATTATAGACGCTGTAGAATTGGTGCATAATAATTTGTATAAGATGCTAATTGAGTACCATTAAATGAACCATCAGTAGTGTCTGAGATCAACCATAACTTTCCACTGCAAAAAACTCATGAAAAAAACTGATCTTAGATGGCCTAGAATGTCACATGTCAGGAACAAAACAAGCTGATATGAGCAACATAAGATAGACCAATATTGCTAGTATTTGCTTGTTCATTAAACATTTGTTAAAGTTCACATTTATTCCTTTATCTGGCTCCAGTCAAAGCAATCTAGAAGGCCTTGATATTTTCACAACAGATTGTGAGATTTCACCCTTAGACTACCAACTATCCCTGCTGGATTTAATAAATTAATAAAGCAAATATTAGGAACTACTCACAAGAATATTTTTTCTTCTTAATTTAATTCGTTTTTCATCCCTTGGAATTTTCTTCTATTTTCCCCACATTTTCTCCTAGCCCTGCTTGTAAAGCTTCTTCCATATGACTGGGCAAGTTATATGGAAACTTCTTCTATATTTTCTCAGATAACACAGCCTGAAAGCTGATGAGCAGCAGAGTTCAATGAGATATGGGTTAATTCTGCTTTCTTAAACAACCAGTGTTGGACTGGTCTTCCATGACACTGGGAGAATTCCCAGTGGGGCCTTCTGGCAAGCCCACCCAGCAGGCCATCCCGACAGGGAAGACCTTCTCCACCGTAGTCAGCCTTGTGCATTATGTCACATGTAACTAGACATCTGTCAGCATGGTGGGGCCACCCGGTGGACCAATCTCACGCCAGTTTGACATTGTTGTAGACAACTCTTTGAAAGTCATTCATTTACATAAACCCATGACAGTCAAACATTTGGCTTTGGTCAGTGTAATGCAGGTGAAATAATTTAACTGCATCTAGTTGGATTTTGTTGCTGTGTAAAAATGAACACTGCTTTTTTTGAAATTCAATTGTATGAATTTCTATGCAAAACAGAAAAAAATACTACAAAGTAGGCTGAATTTCTGAAACATTACCAGCCCTCCTATCTCCCTTCCCCCCCCAAAAAAAACACTGGATTCCCCTGAAATTTAATGGTAGCAATGTATAGGTACAATCTAGCCAAGTTGGCAACCTAGCATGGCCTGGCTGAAAATCAGCCCTGCAGCAAAGCTTTATAGATGTGAACATATCTGTATTAAAACAGCCAGATGAACTGTTCACAAAGTAGAGGATTTTGTCTGAGCATATGTTGATATCCATCAAATTAATCTTTGAAAAAATGGAAGTCTCAGCAAATTGATTCCTAGAGTTACTGAGGTTTCTGTAAATGTAAAGAGAGATCTCTAAAATGAATCTGCTGTTATAGCCTTAGGCATCAGAGTCACTCAATTAAATGCGTTCGTTTTGTTACCTGTATGTCTGCGTGCACCTTTTTTAATCAATACCAAATATGTATTAGAAGTAAAAAGCCTGATTCAATGGGAATTTTCATGTCAAAATAAATGTATTTCTATTCAAGCTTTCGTGCTCATTTTAAAGGGCTGTTTATTGTAGTCACACCTCATTTGACTGAATGTTGCATGTTTTCTTTGAAAGTCTCCATTTTTAGATGATAAGACCTAATGAAATGTTTTCCCATGTGGTGAACACCGTGACAAAACGCTGTGTTTTGTGACTTTTTTAAGTGTATGGGACAGAGTTATTTAGAATTCATTCTAACTTGATAACCCCATTTAAAAAGTATTCTTTAACTGCCGTAAACAATTTCGGAGAAGACTACCTCGAAGCAAGGTAAAGCATTGTCCTCTTTTAAAGAAGAACTAATATACACTAACCATAACTGATATTCTGAAAATACAGGCCAAAATGCTATATTATGAAGCAGCAAATCAGTACCTTTGTACTCTAGAGCTATCTTATATAATTACTAGTATGATATGGCCACTATAACTGATCCTTATTAATATGCTAATAAACAATGGCACTTCATCCAACATAGGTCCTTATTGACTAAAGAGTGAATTCACCTCACTATAATTTGAGTTGCATCACCAAAATAGTCACAAATTCACGTCTCCTTATTGATAAGTGGAGAATAGACTCTTTGAACAAACAGACAGTAGCGATCGAAGTCACATGGGTAGTGTGGTGTAGTCTGGTGGATAGAAGTAAAATGAGAAGTCATGCGGAATGAGGTGAATTTGACAAGTGGAGGGCAGTGATGTCAGTCTCACCATATCCCACTAACTATATTCTGTGAATATTCTATCTATTTCTGTGTCATATTGTCCCTAGGTCATGTTGTCATGTTTAGTCACAGTCACCATTATCAACTTTAAATGAATAGTCGCCTTACGCAAAACTGGAGCCCTGTCATCAACCCCCCAATTCACCAGACTGAAGTGGCAAAGTCAAACAGGTGAATTTGGAGCAGTTCAGCTAGTGGCATTCACTTCTTTGACACACTCCACAGCTTAGTCAATGGTAGAAGTATCTGTGCAAGCGCACACAAAGTGATGTGAAGTTCTCCGTAAGAACACGACTATCGTAGATGCCTGAATTGGTCGTGTATTTTCCACTTCGCAGAGTTTAGACAATAAGCATATATGGGAAGAGGCGAATAGATGTGAATACGTGGCTCTACATGACTATTCAAACTTTAGTCAATAAGGCCCATAGTGTCTTAATAGTTGTGAAATGTCAAATGTCAAACTGTGAATATCAATGAGGCATATACTCAGTGTTGGTTTTCACACATGGTCTGCAAGAATTCAATGCCCAGGGCATCAGCTTTCTCAGTAGGTGATGTAGCTGAAAGGCTACAAAGGCTGCCATGTACTTATGAAATAATGCATGTAGAAGAAGCAGACATAATCAAATAGGTGGCTTGGAAGGGAAAGACTGTGGGTTTATTGTGTTGCTGGTATGTAGGCTAAATGAACAAATGTGATTTATTAGGAGACTTTAGTTCTTCTTTAAATATAACTTTATACTCTGCTGTCCTTAATAGGATATTATCTGATTTATGATAATTTATATTACATTCCCTGTCTCATAGTATTGTTACCATTCATTTCTCACCAGAATACCTGCATCATTTTTTTAATATCCATCCAAACTAATGGTATGACCTCCAGTGGGGTCTTCAGAACATAAAAGCTCTATTTATACCTAACTAATGCGCAAATTTGAATAGAGCATTTAGTTTTGATAAATGTGATCATGTTTGTTTTAAAACAAATTTTACTATTTGTGCAATTGTTGATGAGTGTCTGCTGGTGTAAGAAACTGACACTACCTCCTTCCTTCAGAAGCACAGTTCTCTGACTCAATTTATGGCAGGAATTCTAGACAGAGAGACCGATTCAATAAATTCAATTGTTCAGGCGAATTTGGCCACTTCAAGTCGCTACACTCCGATGGTTGTGAATTCATAACTCCTTATTCACTAAGCTGTGGATTCCCCTAGCGAAGATGAGAACGTCGTTGGATGTGATTTTTTGTGGCATAGTCATTCAAACAGCAGTAGGATGCTAAGTGATGCATAGTGATGCAAATTCCATCAATGAAGTGAAGTTACATCATCCTCACAATATCCCATTAGCTGTATTATGTGAATAATACATCCCTTTCTATGTCACAGTATCTCTAGTTTATGTTGTCGCTTGTAGTCTTCATTGTCACTTTTAAATGAATAGTCACATTACACCAATTCGGAGCCCTGCCATAAACACCTTAATTCACCACTTTAATCTGGAGAATTCAAATTAGTGACTCCACTACTTTGACAGACTCTGACACATGAATAGCCAAATTATATATGCATGTGCATCAAATCCAAATCATATGTATATATAACAATACGCAGTTAAACCAATATCTTGTGCTGACGACCTTATCATTTAGACTGTAAGCTCTATGGGGCAGGGAACGCCAACCTCATGTGTCATCCTCAACCCAGCACTTATGTGAACTATCCCTGCGATACTACACTTGTATTGTTTTCTTTTCTGCACTTTTCCCTTTTCTGTATTGTTCTTGTATTGTTAAATTGTACAGCGCTGCGTAAATTTGTGGCGCTTTATAAATAAAATTATACATACATACACACATCTCATTGTTACGTCTTGTAAATACCAGGGTTAACTTTTCTAGATTGCTGTGATCATGGTTGCAGTCAGGTCCAAATATCCATGGGAGCTTTCCTTCCACTGAACTGTTTCCAGTAGCAACTTGCAATCATTAGGAATTGTTTTTTAGTAGTGTCACTGGAGAAATCAGGTGATATTAGGAAGGTGGAGAATACATTAGTGAGGTGGACGCAGTACTGGAGAAATGGGGAGATGCTGGAAAGGTGCATGTGACATCAGAGAGTTGACATTGGAAAGGTGGTGATATCCTCAGGGAAGTGAAGGGTTAGTGTAGCTTTTTGTTCCTGAGCCCATAAGCTTTCTGTTATGCCACTGTTGATGTATATGGTATATATAACTATTATTGCTTTCAAATTTTATATATATATATATATATATATATATATATCTATATATA
>JAKJJM010008725.1:0-13990 GCA_021901965.1 Pipa carvalhoi
CAACTGTCCTATTGAGAGCGCGGCACGAACAGCACCATGATGTGTGTCAGTAAAAACATCTCGGTGTGTCACCTCTGACACGCGTGTCATAGGTTAGCCATCACTGGTCTGAGCTAATGCTCTTCTCCAGCTTCTAGAGAAAAATTACTCACCTCATAACTTTTGACATTAACTAGCTGTCAGTTAAACCACCCTTCCTATACTCACCAGTCAGAATTCAGAACACCTTGGGTAGATCTCCATATAAACTAACCAGCCAGCTCCACCATGAGACTAAGGGCAAAATTTATTAAGCGCGAAAAGACTTGAATACTCAGATTCAAGTCTTTTCGGGCTTAATCTCCTGAGGTTCTCGCGGGAGATGATGTCGCGAGATCATCCAGCAGGGATCTCGTTTTCACAATCGGGTATTTCGGCTGAAAGGTAGCCATAAGTTCTATCGAAATTCTCGCGGGATGATCTCTCAAGATCATGTCCTGCGAGAATCTTGGAAAGACCGATAGCAGTCTTTCCGAGGAAAGTAAATTTCGCCCTAATAAAGCAAATAAAGTTATGCAATACACAGATCACTGCCAACTTGCTGTGACATCCCTATCTTTTCGAATCTGTCAAACAGGCCGAGGGCCCAGGATAAGTAGCCCAATTAACTATAACAGACAAAGTGTCACTGCATTTTTTTAAGAAAAAAGTAGTAATGTAAACAACTGCTGTTTCAATTGTGGATAGTGAGTTCCTTTTTGATTGTTGCTATTCCTCCCCTTGCTAATGTTTTTCAGAATTACAATACAGATAATACTAATAATAGACAACAACAGACCCAACACTACAAGGCAGCAAAAAATTACCACTGAGCCACCATTTCAACAAACTCCGAAACAATGATGCAAAATTGGCAACATTTCTAGAGGTCATACTCATACTTTTTTTTGTATAAATAATGTCTACATCTCTGTTTGCTTACAGATCAATAGACACAAACGTATAAAAACAAAAAAATATACTTTAAAAATAATATGAAATATAGTTTTGTTTACCAGCACACACAGAGTTTGCTGTACCCAAGACATTTCATTTGCATTGTTAGAGGTACCGGACTTACCTCCCACTGTTCCCCATAAAGCTCAAAGATATATTTATCTTTCTCATGTTTCTTCTGACTGGCAGTTTGAGGTTTTCCTTCTCTTTTCTCAGAGTTCTTTAGTTCAGTGTCTACAAAACCATGTTTTAAGTATACGGATTGGGGCAGGCCTTTATTTTTGCACTCCAAAATAAAATTCCATTCTTGCTTTATCCTAAAAAGTCAAAGAAGATAGAATTGATTTGCATGTAACTTTAGTATGCTGGGGCAGGTAAGTTCGCCCTGAGACCTTCCAGCTGTTTCTGAATGATATCACTTACTGGAAAGTCTACCTGGATTTTAGAATTTAGTTGATTAAGCGAATATGATGCTTTCAGATCCGAATGTCTGATTTTCATGCTCTACAGATGGAAATGTTACATTTCGCAGTGTTATGCAGTATTCTTGTACTAAATACATACGTTATTTAGTCAAAAACTGATTCTGTTAGAGACCATTCAGTAAAATAACAAACCATGTTGAAATCCCAGTCTTAGCAGTTAAGACCAAGGGGTAATTCATCAAAGTCAGAGCAGTCAAGTAAAGGTTTGAATTCACATCCATTTGCCACTTCCCTAACTCCGCTTATCCATCAAACATCGTTATTTTCTGCAATAAGGTGAATAGGCATTTCACAACGGACAGAAAGTCACCAAGCCCTTTGCATCACTTTGTTTCAAATGCAATGGCTATTCTGCTATTTATCAAGCATTGGAGTGTGAATTTGCCAGTGTTTTGATGTCGAATTTGCACGATCAAAGTGTCAAATTATGTTGACAACATCAACTAGGCATACATATCACTACACGTCTACTGCTGACTACATCACACTTTGCATTCAATAGCAACCAATGTCATTCGCTTCTTCATTTAATGAATAACGTAAAGTTGATGTTAGTCAGATCGAGTGTACTGATGTGAAGGGATGTGAGTTTACTATGCCTGTTGAATCTGGACTTTAATGAATTAACCCCCCCCCCCCCATTATGCTATGAATTAGAACAGGGTTATTCATCTCAAAACTCAAACCCTGATCCAGATTTGTACAATTGTTTCCATATTTATTAATGCTTAGTATTTGTATTTAGCGACTAATGTTTCAGCACATTGTTACAGCTCCTATTACCCTTCTATCTCTGTATGTAAGTCTTCCTTCCATTTAGATTGTAAGCTCTACGGGGCAGGGACCTCCAACCTCTTGTGTCAACCAAAACCTGGCACTTGAAGTGTTGTATCCTTGTGATATTATACTTGTATTGTGTAATGCACTTTTCCCATGTCTGTATTATATTTGTACTGCTGAATTGTACAGCTCTGCGTAAATTTGTAGCGCTTTAGAAATAAAATTATACATACATACACAAAGTCTTTCAGATTCATAAGTAATATGTAGAAGAACAAAGATTTGAAAATCAAATGACCTTAATGACCTGTATATTGTTGCTGAATTTTTTTTTTATTTTGTTCATCCGCACTAAAAAAAAGCATTTTTTCCAGTTAATTTTGTTAATATCTATTTTATTGTCAGTTTCTCTGGAATACTTATGAAAAATCATACTTGCGTGTTTGTTTTTACATCTCTCTATTATCTGAAGCACTGTGGCTGATAACTTCACCAGGTTGTACTGATCAAAACAATGGTTTGTTTATGACCCCATAGTCTGACAAGGGGGCTGACCATTTTCTCTAAAGATAAACTATATCAGTCATAAATAGAGATGGATTGCTGTGTTGGTAAAAAAAAAAGCATCCTTCAAGAAAACACAAAATGTTATTTCACTTTTTAATGTAAATTTCTAATATTTCCATTGTTTGAGGACACAAGCAAATGAATCTAATGGCAATAATACCTTTTCAACCAAAAAAAGTATAAATGTTGAATGTGTGGAATCTTATGTTTTCACAGGAAAATTGAAGTAGTGGGTAATTTAAGTGTCACAATATTAAAGCAGGTTACTCCACTGATTAGTGCATCACTGTCCAGATGCCATAATAGCAAGGAAAAAAAGTCACACCCTATGGGGGTCATGCTGTAAAGTCCGAATTGTAGTGTAAAGGTGTGAATTTGGCAGCTAAAGACAGTCGCAATAGACTGCTACTGTCACAGTCGCAACTTTATAATGAGCATTTTGTCACAGTCATGGCTTTATAAAGGAAATGTCAAAGCTGGAACTTCAAAAAATTGTCGCAGTCGTGACTTTATAATGGGAATCTGCTGTCTGCGAATTCAACAGTCTAATTCTCACTTTACAGAATGACCCCCTTAGTGGGAAGAATGAAAGGGAGTTGATCAAAATGATGTAGAAGGTTTTCACAAATTAAGCAAATTCTGAAAATCCTTCATAGAATTTTCAAATTCTCACTTTACAGAATGACCCTCTTAAATTCTTCTCATTTCGCTATGAAAGTATCCATGGTACTCTGTTTCACTATGTGCATATGTGTAGGAATTGCATTGACACATCTATGTGCACATGATCCACGCATTTTAAGTGCATGTATTGATAAAAGATAGTGATGACAGAGGGTATTATTCACTTGTGCTTTTCTCAAACAGGTTTTCTTGCTGTGCGAGGCATTTGAAAGTTCTACCATATGCTATTCTGTACATTTTGGGCCTTGAGGTTAGGGTTATAACACAGGTGCTACTAAGAAGAAGCCAAGAGGCAGATTATTTTACAACCATCAGATTTCATGGATAAATAAGCAGCCAAGGCATACACTTGAGCTATGATAAAGCAGCAAATAATTAAGAGTAAAATCATCCATAACCCATTTTATGTGCTCAAACTCAATTAGGGTTCAAAATAATTACATTGCAGTTAGAAAGCATTTATATTTTGTCTATTTTAGAGGATGAATAAAACAGAATGCTTAAAACTAGCCTGGAGGTGTGCTAAAGTTTCTGTGATAGATGATTCTTTAATTAATGAATTGCTGATGTTAACAAATAAGCACTGCAGGAATAAATTCAGGAAAGTTTATTACCCAGAAACACCTAGGGTCAGAGATGCCATTACTTTACGAAATTGGAATGTCCATGTTGGGATGAGGCAAGTAGGGGCCATTGCCTTTATGCAAGTTAGTGATATTTTGAGCCGATACTAGCAGAAAACAGTAGCTTTTTGCTGATTCACATAGCAGGTCTAGAACAAGAGACAGAGATAGTCTTTCCTGATATAACCATGAGTCCTCCCTTTGAGTTCTAAAAGTTTAATGTAGTTTTAAAGTAGAAAGGCTTGCAGGAAAAGCAAATAAGATATATATTGCTTCCGGCTCTCGTGGTAGAGCATAGACGCAAGGCACAGGTACCTCAATAGAGATAAAAGAAAAATATGTAGGAGCTTATAATATTATAGATCTGAATAGCATCTTGAAAACTTTAGTCTGTCAGACCATATGTCTCTGCTGCACTGTATGGGGCACAATAATAGAGGGGTGACTGCCCGGGAGGGTGCATTTTGGCACTGTCGCCTAGGGCGCAATTAAACCTTGTCCTGGCCCTGCAGTAACTTTGTAAAGGTATGAAATAATGCCTTTGTGCAAGCCATTCTGGGCTGGGTTGACTGGGTGAAATGCCATTCACCTGCAATACCCTGCATATGCAACCTTTAATTGTCAGGTTCTGCCCTGTTGTTGCTGAATGGGTTACATGTAAGTATGTTCTGCCCTAGAAGCTAAATTGTCTAGAAATTACCCCAGAAGCAGGCAGAAAGAGTAATCATTTTTCATCTCAGTCCCAAAATTTCATAGATAAGAACGTTAAAATACATGATAAAGATTGAAAAAAAAAAGAAACAAAAAACATCCATGTTTTATAAATAGGTTTCTGACGTTGGTTGGAGTGGGTCAAAAGGTACATTTCTATTTACATGTCCCCAAATAGGATTTTCAGCCGGGTCATGCAGGACAAATGACCTGATTACCCTTCAGACCTTAAATGAATGAAAACTAAGAACACTAAAAGAAAAGAACAAAAAGGTTTTGCAGAACAATTATATATAACTATAATGTGATATCTTTTGTTTTTTTCAGAGATAGATGAAATCCACGAATGAGGAAATGAAAAGTCATGAAAAGCCAGCGTCATTTATTTGCTGACTATTTGTCACTGACCAAGGAAACAAAGGCCATCATTCAATGTTTACCAGATTGTAGAGGATTACTTAAAGCTAAGATATTAGTTTACTTCCTGTGCATGAATGTACAGCAGCAATTTCTCAGGTCAATGTCATTTTCAAAAAAGAAATTCAATTTATCAAGATGACAGTTTTTATGATTATGAATATTGTCCCATGGGTATTAAAGAGGAACCAAAATGCATCTATTAAAAGGTGATACTCTTAAGAATATTTCATTTGCACATCTAATCTCCTATATCCAATATGCTGGCTTCACAACTTTCAGAGAGAATTGTGTATGATATTTTAGGACAATCTTTCATGTTGACCCTGAGGGAGTTGTCATTCTCAAGAACAGATATTAATCTGTTTCAGAAATATTGCATAGCAAATACTGTGGCAGAGTTTGTATAATTTATATAGTCTTAATGCAATTCCAGTGTCAGCGAAGCTGCTGTACCAGAATCTAAAGCAGACATGACAAAAATAACTGTGTATGACAGGCTAGCTACAGCTCAGTGCATATTTTGTGCCACTAAAAATAATTTTTTTTTTGTAAGTTAAGTTTTTCTCCAAAATATTGTAATGCCTTAAGCACAACTCTTCTCAAAGCACAAACGCTACTAAAATCTATCATATAACTGGTTGTTGACTGATGGCAAATCATTGATCTGTATATTTGGGTTCAATGTTTGTTTTATATCATCATCTATAGTGAAATATTAAAATAAGCTTATAATCACATATCATGGTGTCACGAGAACATTACAAAGTATGATGTCTAGTTTGTTGACATGTAATCCCTTACCAACCCTTTAAAAAACTGCATACATAGTAAAATGCAAGCATGAGGAGGTCAAGGAAAAGCAGGTGCCATTTGTAAATTACACTTCTCCAATCTTGTTTTTTTTCCCTTTCTGTAGAACTTGCCAAACCAAGAAAGTGTGCTTCCTTTTTCATAGAACATGTAAAATAGAAGAATATAATATCATATTATAAATAAAATATATTATTCATGGCTTACTTGACCTAGTCTCTGAACAGGTTTATTCAAAACACCATACATATAAGTTTTATTGATATCACAATAATCCAGTGTTCCTGTGTCTATCACATGTGCAAAACTACACTCCAAGATAATGTATAAATCTTGTGTAACAAGCTACACCCATTCTTTTCCCCCTCAAATGCACCTACCATCTACTAGAAAAAATGAAATAACCCTTTTTACCCTTATTGGTCCAGAGGAAGGTGAAACATTAAAGAGCTGAGTGAATTTTACTTTAACATGGGAAAAGATTCTTTCCTGACCCCTACTGGCGATCAGATCAAATGAACATGCTACTAAATTTTCCTATTAATTAAAATAACCCTTTGTGTTATATGCTATCCAGTAACTATCAAACTATTTTTAATGCACCTCAGGGATTTTGCTAGAACCAGCTTGAAGACTATTCCTCATTTTTATAGCCCTTACAGTAAAAAAACCCTTTAAGCAGTTAGAGATAATAGCCTCTTTTTTCTTTCTTTAAATTGAGCCTGTGTGTCTTTTTAGCTGTCTTTCTTAAAAGTGAATAGTTTATCAGATTATTTCCTAAATATTTCTTATGGATATATTTATACAAGGTTATCATGTTACTCCTTAATCCTATTTTCTACAGACTAAATTGGTTTAATTCTTTATCTCTCTCCTAACTGAGCTCCTGCATTCCCCTTCTTAATTGAGCCCTCTATATCACCAGGGCATCCTTAAAAGAGAAATGCATTAATAAAAAGCTAATTTTGTAGTTTATGCAACTACTCTCCTGTGATATTGCTCTTTCTTCTGATTCTGCTTATTGCTAGTATGTTGTCAATGATGTAGAAAAAAGACAGTTATGGTTTCATTGTTTCCTTTAAGCAGATTGATGTGTACATGATATCCCTTTGCTACAGTATGCAACATTGCCGTCATAATTAGCAAATTGTTGTGTAGTGTGGCAAATTCACTTCAGGGGGTGAATTCACGCTTTGAAAAATTTGCCCATATATTATTAATTTAATAATATTGGGTCCCTGATAACAAATTACCAGTGAATGTGAACTACTGATTGGTTTTTATTGGTTACTAGACTTCTGTAAAGATTGCCCTGTTGATGAATTCCTCTTAATAGCACCAAACTATTTACATGCTGAATGGCTGTGTTTATAATCTGTTCCAATATGGAGCAGGCTGCAATTAAAAAAAAAATCACATATATGGGTAAAGTCTCTAAGAAGCTTTTTGCCTTAATATATATACTGTATGAAACTGGATTTGTTAATAGAGAGTAAAGAATACAACACTATTTAAAAGACCAGTAAAACCAGAAAAAAATTTTTTCCCAAACTAACAGACTTTGGTTTAAAAAATACCTTTCATGCTACCTAGACAAAACCAATTTCACACAGCGAACTGATTTCCCAAATGAGATTTATTAGATTTCAGGCCAGCTCCTCAACCAGAGAAGAAACCCTGACTGAACCTAACTAACAATATGCTAAACAAGGGCTATATAGACTCCACCCAAAATTTTACCCTTTCACTTTATTTATAGATTTATTATAATATATATATTAATTATTCAAATGTTGTTTATAAGCTCTTTTACATTTTTTTTCTATTGATGAAGCCAACTTTAGTATGTATTTTTCTTGGCTATTTTAGACTTTAGGGGCGGTATTTATTAAGCTCGAAAAGACTCGACTGGAGTCTTTTCGGGCTTAATAAGGGCAGTCCCAATTTCCACATTATGGAAATCGGTGTTTCTCGATTTCCATGATATGGAAATTGGGTATTTGTACCGATCCGTAGCCATTGATTAAAATGGCTATGGATTTTTTCGGTACAAATATCCAATTTCCAGATTATGGAAATTGAAAAATACCGATTTCCATAATGTGGAAATCGTGACCGCAAGAGAGTCGGAAAGACCTATAGCGCTCTTTTCGACTTTCTTAAATACCGCCCTAGGTGAGGAATTATGGTATATGACTGTAGATGTTTTAATTCTCTGCCTTCCATATGTAATAAGATAAATTATGTGGTGTTAACTTAAATTACTTGGAAAGATAAGGATATGGACTGCTGGAAATGGTACCAAAAAGGTAAAGACTTACTGGAAAATTGCTTATGCTGAACAATTTCCTATTCTTTATTTCAGTAATTTCTTTGTTTCATTTAATCCTACATATGTTTCATTTCATAACACACCAGTACTTACTTTTGCAAGGCACTTGTTTCTAATCTATATTCTTCTTTCTTACATCTTTCTTTATGTTTCTTGACACGGGTTTCCCAGAGTCCTTTTATTTGAGAAAAGTCAATGACTATCACTTCAAAAGTCATAGTGCAGCATATAAATCTCCTGCAGAAAAAGTTATTACCATAACAATGAATATACCAGCTTTACAATATGTCTAATTACGGTGTAATCTTAAATCACACAATGTTCTACATCATAGCAATTCAATTAGAGAAATATTAATTTTTTTTCACATTCTTGTAATTTTACAGAATATCAGTCATCTTCTATTTAGCCATTACTAGACAACACAATAAAAATATTTTATCATAGAGAACTAAAAGTTGTTAATGCTACATGATATTTTAGTCAATAAGGAGTAAATCGTTATAAATAAAATTATACATACATACAGCCATCACTGAAACATGCCATCTGCTGGAAACGAGTATAGAAAGTGGTACGATGTCTGTTATGCTTTATCAAGTAATAACGTGTAAATATGAAAAAATCCAAACATTGTTTTAAATGTTTTCACAATGAGAAACTGGTTTTAAAAACATCCCTTTAAAACATCTGCTAGAACCAGAAAATGTGCCCATTTTAAATGGAAAAGAGTGTGCACAAATGATATGCCCCAACGTAGTGCTGAATGGGAACAAAAATGACCCCTGGTGACTGTTGGCATATTCCCATTCCACAAAATGCATTATATATGCATTTCCAGCAAAATGTTTTCCATTAAAGAGGCATGCTTGTGTCTAATTAACAATTTCTGAAGATGGGCTAGGTGTGTTCTTTGTAATTTGTGAAATGTATATTTTATTTTCATTTGACTAAGTAATAAGCAGTGATTTCACAGTCCATCTCTCCATGGAATCTGCAAGGAGAGATAACAAGCTATGTATTAGGTTCTTCCTTTTACCTGGTGTTGACAGTCTTCTCAGGCATAATAGTTAATAAACTCGTAGTTCATTAATTCAGTAACTGGGAGTAAGAATTTGACAGAACCGACTTATTACTTAATCATGTCCAGGAAGTGGCAAGATATTTTTACTAAAAAACCACTGCAAGAAATGTTCTTTTCTATCTCTCTTTTTTTCAAATTATGTATATAAGCTTAGAAACACTAGGCCCGCGATGAACACAGCTGTATAAACATCCCATAATTCCATTCCTTAATGGTATCTCTAGTTACTTTTTGTTGCTTTTTATATCATACCTTAAAGATTGCAATAACGCATTTTCCATTGTGTTTGAGGAATGTGTTCAGTTTTTTACATGGGTTGTCCCTTATACTCTTGACATGTGTGTATGTATTGAGCAAGCTGGGTAACCAAACTTCTACTTATTTGAGCTTTATTTATTTTTCAAATTCCGCCTTGTATCGGCTTCAAAACATCAGAGTGATTTGGCTCTAGCATTATATAATGCAGAACAAGGCTTCACAGTAGCCAAGAATGTCAGCAATTATATCTGTACTTGAATTTGACCTCTGCACCAGTTCTTTGCTAGGATTCATTGATAATCCACAGCTTTGGACCAAATTATCTACTCTTGAAATACAGAGCATGAAATTACCTTTAGAATCTCCACATATCTTTTTTGATATTCAATTTCCTTATCTGATGCCCTTAATGCATCATCCTATTCTCCTTTTGCTTTTACTGATTATGTTCCTTCAGTCAGTTTTCACCCTACTAAATTTCCATACAGTTCTTTTTTTGCCTACCTCCATCATTTGCCTTTGTCAATGCACACTGACAAATACAGATTCTCACCTTATTTTTTTATGCTCATTCTCCTCCTTTTGGGTGATATTGCTTGTAATCTCAGACCTGAATTAAATAAAGTTCAGTACTAATTTCTCTCTGTATTTCTTTCCGGATATTGTGCTGCATTATTTTCAATGTTTTATTTATTATATTTTTACAATAATTCTTTTTTTTTATTTAGTGATATTTTATTTTTCATTTTAGATTTACTATTAAGATAGTGTAATGAAATAATATATGTAATTATATGTTTATTATTATCTATAATTATATACAGTATAGCCCAGGGGTCGGAAATTTTGAAGAGGAGGGAGCCATCTTTCTCACTCCACCACCGGCGACAACATTTTTTGAGCCACAAATGGGAAGGAGCGCTTGCTCCTGATCACATGACCTGCTGATGTTCAATCAGAAGGAGCACCGAAGTCATGGGTGGGACTAGGAAGGTGTGGGGCAGGTCTAGGGAGGTGTGGGGCAGGGCTAGGGAGGTGTGCCGCAAGCCACAACATAGCAGCTGAGCCGCATGTGGCTCGTGAGCTGCACTTTGCCATCCTCTGGTATAGCCCAATCTTTTACTCCATGCTTTGCATATATAATGGATAGAGATATGCAAGGTTTTCCAACCTTTTCCTCTCCATAGTTATAAGATTATAGAGTGGTTCCCTTCTGTTAGGAATATATTGGTTCCCTTTGGGATTTAGCTTCTCAGCAGTAGGAATTGGCTTACCAGCCTCAAGTTATATAATTAAGGTGGAAGGTCTATAAAATTCACATCCTACATGGAAAGGCAGTAAACATCTATAGCACTCTTCACATTAGACGAATTCCTATACTTTAGGAGAATTAATATGTTTTAACTCCATTCTGAGGAAACTCTAATCCTCCTATCAAAAATAAATAAAATCCAGTTCATAAACTGTGTTAACACACCTGTGTCCATAGGTCCTTAATAGTGAAGCTCCATAATGAAATATGCAGTTAAGCATCCAGATTGGTTATTAGGGATTTCCTCTTCCATTTGACCAATTGGATAACTGAGCTGCTGGCGCCACTTAATACAGTTGTATGCCAATGTTTTTTTTAGTGCCTTTATACACAGCAAGTACATAAGTGGAGAGGTTCAGTTCCAGATCATAAGAAGCATGACTTTTTTATACCATTTTGGCACAATTTTTTATTTATTTTTTTTGAGTTAATGCACTAGGGGATCCCCCCTATTTTCTTCTTCTCTTATTTTTGTGCTACCATAGTTTTTTTGGTTTCTGTTGTGAACCCTACAGCTTGAATTGTGCTGTCATACCCACTTAGTCAAATCAGCGGTGCAAAAGAGTGTACACGTCATCACATTCATTGCTCCCCCAATAAGAATGCTCCCCTCACTGGCAAAAAAAAAAAAAGTAGCACAATGAGTGTGATGATGTGTGCTTTTATTTCTATAAAGGGGCGGAGCTTAGCGCTGACTCCTGTACCTTCCCGTGAAGTCTGTGAAGTCTGCCTCCATGCAGTGATATGACAGCACAGTTCAAGCTATCACTGCGATGTTTCATCTTAGTAGAAGGTATTGTTTTAGATGGCTAGATTTTTATTTCACCTTTAGCTCTCCTTTAATATTTGGGGAGATGGTGGATATTGGGTAGAAGAGTAAATAATTGCTATATCAGTTTTGCTAATGCTGACATACTTTAAAGAAAATAAAAAGAAGGTATAAAGTCATAAGTGGCTTTTTATTTTTGTGTTAATGTTCTTTCAGTATGCACTGATATTCTTTCTATAATTAATTTCCTGCTTTCCTGTGAATATCTTAATTACTGTACTACACAGGTCACCAGTCATCAGATCCTTTATATATTTAGGCTCTTATCCAGGATTATAAACTCAGTCCTTACTCTTCACTCATTTCAGGATCATTGATGTATTCTATTAGTGACATAGCTTAGATGGCCTTTAATAAACTCAGTAATGTGTTACACTGAAGAAAGAATGTTAGTGCGTAATGAATTTAAATGTCTATCGTGTAGTTTCTGTATTCTCACTATCATCAACACCTCTGTGCCATTGATTAAATAAATGTTCTTGAAGCTCCTTCAGAAGACATGCAATAATTAGCCTTTACAAGTACTCACAATTCCAGTGTATATACATGTGAGATTTTATTAATTCACTAAACACTTTACTAATATACATTTTATTCACTTGCACCCTGGCATTGATGTTGCTATCCCTGCTCCTGCTGGGACATTGTTTGCATTCAGTAAGAAGCAGGGCTATTAAAACTATTTTAATATTCTTCTTTTTCTAAACCTCATATATTTCACATTGCTAAGG
Source organism: Pipa carvalhoi (assembly GCA_021901965.1). Taxonomy (NCBI): domain Eukaryota; kingdom Metazoa; phylum Chordata; class Amphibia; order Anura; family Pipidae; genus Pipa; species Pipa carvalhoi. Next base: position 12,602 of record JAKJJM010008725.1, read on the forward strand.
CTCTTTACAGTGTTCCTCATGTGCTGAAAGACATTCTATAAATGCCTGATACCAGCAGGCCAGGAGCATATCTGTGTTCCTTTAAACAAAAACAAAAAAATAATAATAATAATAAGATAAAAGGATTATGCGCTTAGTAAAGATAATCATCAAATATTATAAATACATAAACATGCTCATTTATCCTGAGTCGTTTCATTGTGAATTGAAAATGTTAGCTCACATGGCAGTCAACATCCTCTAGCCCTGCAGAACTTTGCTATGGTGGAAAATGGGCAGAACTCCTTAACTGCATGCTAAACAGTGTTTAATGTCCATTGTAGCAATCCAACCCTCTTTGCAGACAGTTTACTATAGCACAACCTAACTTACACTTAGACCAGTTGCCTGTTACTGCTACTCACTTGAAAAAGTCTTGCTTGGGTGTGTGAGGTAGTGGAAATACACACAAATCAAAGTCAGCTCTAGGAATTCTTAAAGTGAGGGAAATGATTTCAAACAATACCAACAGTGAATCACCAATAGTTAAAAGAAATCAACTTATTACTATAACCAATAATAGGAAAAATCTATAGCGGATGCAGGTAGATGGGCCTCTACTATGTAAGAGAGGCTGTGCTCTGACCACATATTTCCCTGACTATGATCAGTATATCTATATATCTCACTGAGATTTCACTCTTTCACTCCTTGGTAGGGCATGTAGTTATTCTTGGTCCCTGTTCTTACTCTGCAGTCCTGCAACAAATATAATCTCACTGAGCTGTTAATTAAGCGCTGACCTTCAGTTCCAGTCTCTGAGAATCACTTCCTGCTACTGTGGATTATAGAGATGAGGAAGTTGGTAATGTAATTCCCAGGAGACAACCCTTTCATTTACTGAAGGTTCTGCGATGACATTAAAAATAACCCTCGATGCTAAAAACAGTAGGAGAGAATGCAGGAGTTTACTACTATCCACCACACTGTTTTATTAAGTATCCAACCTCAAAGGGAACTGTTAGTAAAAACTAAAATTTGCCAAGCCAAACCAGAAATTTTAGTGATTACTTATTTTGATAAATAATCTTAATTTTTTGTTTAGTTGTTTTCTTGTCATGTTTCTTCTAGCTGTCAATACTTCTGACAGTTGCTTACTATCTAATCAATGGCGTATATATTTGTCTGCCACAGTAAACATGATTAAATTAGTTCCCTGTTGGAATAAACTGTAAGACTGAAGAAGTTTAGTAAATATCACAAGAACTATAAGAAAAAAAAAACCTGTAAATGCTATTTAAATATGTATATATATTGTGGCGGTTGTAGCTCCTGCAGAGGGGTTTTGCTAGAGGGAAGGTATGTTTCCCGTACCTTTAGGTACTATGCCTTTAAGGCAGAACAGTTCCT
>JAKJJM010008726.1:0-10341 GCA_021901965.1 Pipa carvalhoi
AAGGGGAGTTGAGGGGGAAGTACAGTATGGGAGGGGGGGTTGTGGGGGCAGCACAGTATGGGAGAGGGGTTTTGGGGAGCAGCACAGTATGGAGGGGGACAGGGGTTGTAGGGACAGTACAATATGAGAGGGGGGTTGTAGGGGCGGCACAGTGTGAGAGGGGTGTTTGTGGGTGCAGCACAGTATGGGAGGAGGATTGTGGGGGCAGCACAGTATGGAGAGGGAGAGGTAGGGGGTTTGTGGGAGCAGCATAGTATTGGAGGGGGTTTGTGGCTGCAGCACAGTATGGGTCATGTGGGGTGATGAGGTAATGCAGTATGGGGAATGGGGGTGTTTTGTGGCGCAGTGCTGTATGGAGAATGGGGTGTTAAAAACAAGTAGAAATGCCTGGTATATGCAAAAAAGTGGTAGCGTAATTACCCAAATTATTGAAGCATTCTACATGTTTTGGATATGGTACACTTTATCAAATGTGAAATGCAGTAAAGAACAAGCAGTATATAACAAGAAATGTACAAAAACACACCCCCAAGAAACCCCACATTCTGAAAGTCTAGCAAATAGTGACAGGAGGGACTGCTAATAGTCAACAAGGTCTCATCTTCCAGATTAAAGTCCATATAAAGTTCATAGGCAAAAGCCAAATGGAAGAACAATTGATATGTGAAACTACCACTACGTACCTATCACAGGGAAACATTTATAGAAACATAAGATGCAAAAAATATACAGGTACAATTTTACCTTTGAAAAAATATCTAAGCCAGTGGTCCCCGACCCAGAGGAGAGTTGCCAGACCGCTGGGACGGTGGGCGGGCCAAACGATCACTGACGCTGCATGATGGTGACGCACTGTGTGTGTGGGCGTCACCATCAGGCGGCCCAGTGCAGAGGGGCCACGAACCGGTAGCCTGGCATTTGGGGACCCCTGATATAAACCATGCAAATGCAAAATAATATGTTCAAAAAAATATTTTTACAGACTATGACTCGTTCAGACCATTAGGGCTAAGACAGTTAAGTTTTTTTTTATTTAAATCGCCTCTCTTTGTAATAATAGTTTTATATGATTACCTTGCCCCCTAACCCCGCCCCCCCTCCCCCAGTGGTAAAGACACTACTTCTAGAACTAGCCATCTATGGGCGAAATTTGCTGAGCACTGCTATTTGAATTTACTGCCACTGACGTCATCCGTGACGTCAATGGCTCCTGATTGGCTAAGCCATACCAGGAAGCGCTGGGGAGAGATGAGTCTCCCCAGTGGCTGCCGTATTGAGCAGCTATATGTAACGAGTGGTGCACGCATTGAATCACCGCTCATTACATTTACTAGACCCAACAGAAATCCGGATTCCGAAAACGAAAATGCCATTTTCGATTTATGCAAATCGAAAATGGCATTTTTGATTTTAGTAAATGAAAAAATCGAATTTTGCAAAATCGCAAAATTCGATTTTAGTAAATTTCGCCCAATAAGTTGATGTTCTCGATGTTTGGCACTATGAAAGTGGCTGGAGCCAGTAGTTTCACTGTGAAGATTTTTTATGTTGGCTTTATGTTCTTTATTCCTAATTTTAACAGCTCTAGATGTTTGGCTGATATATCAAAAACCACATAGGCATTTAAGTAAATATACCAAGTTCGACGTGTTACATATGGCAAAACAGTGTAGTTTAAAAGAAAATCCTTTAGTGTAATTAGCATACATTGTTACAACAGATAATAGAATGACAGCAGGTACAGTCAAAAGAAGGAAAGGTACCAATCTTCTTAGTGCCTTTAAAACATGTACTCTTGCTATCTGGTGGATTTATCTCACTAGAGCACTAATGGTGGATTTACTTTGGTAACTAAACAAGGGGCATTCGGAAAAGAGGTGGCCAAACTCTTTGTCCTGCTGTAAAACAGGTCAATATTTCCTAATAACTTTGTCAATACAAATGGACTATCTTAAATATTTAGAAACCATAGTGATCCTTGGAGAATGTTTCTTTTTGAAACGTTTAAACAGTCATGTCACATTCACCTTTGCTTTATCCAGGAGTTAGCCAGGAGGGGCTCCAGCAGTCGCAAAACAACTGTGCAATACAAATAAATCCAGTTTGCTCACCGTGTTATATCAAATAGAAAATATTTTTTTTGCATTTGATATAACACGGTGAGCAGTCTGGATTTATTTGCATTGCAGTCTTTTTGGAATGTAGCATAGTATTCTCCCTAGGAGTATTCTGACCTCATTACAAATTTTATGAAGTAGACGTGGCTGGAAGCCCCTCTCCTGAAAATTGGAGGTAAGTGTAAGTGCGGCATGTTCAAAAGCATAACCAGTGGAGGAATTTCTCCTCGCCTGTAGATATTGGCCCTTAGGAATAGCTGATGAGGGTTATGATAGCTGGATGCATGCAATAGGTTATTCCTATCAGAACAATTTCTATATAGTTTGTGGTCAACTGCCCTGCATCAACAGACACCTGGACATCTAGATAATTAAGGGATGTGGCACTGAATTTGTATGTGAATTTAACAGTAGGGTGTGATCTATTTGATTTTGGAGTGTTGTGGGGCAGCGCATTATGGGAAATGGAGGGTTTTGTTGGGCAGCACAGTATGGGAAATGGGGGGTATTGTGGAGCAGCGCAGTATGGCAAAAGGTGGGGTTGGGTCAGCACAATATCTGGAAAGTGAATGTTAGAGCTACACACTACCTTGCATCACTGTACCTGCTGCTCTGTCATGCACTATATGGGGCACAATGGAGGGGAGACTGTTGGTGGGGGAGCGCATTATGACATAGTTGCCTAGGGCACCATTAATTGGTGCCCTAGGCAACAATTGTCTAGGCACTGGCGTTTTGGCTTCCTCTAGATCAGGGGTCGGGAACCTATGGCATGCGAGCCAGATGTGGCTCTTTTGATGGCTGCATCTGGCTCGCAGACAAATCATACTCACCTTCCCCCAGCGTTCCAGCGATGCACCTCCTCTCAGCATTTCTCCACACTGAGGTAAGTTGAACGCGATGGTGCTCCTCTGCACCTACGGGTCTTGTCGGCTCTATTCTCTGTGGATTCGGCAGCTGCTGACAAGACCCGAAGGCAACGAGGAGCACCGTCATGCTCAACTTACTTCAGTGTGGAGAAGCGCTGAGAGGAGGCGCATCGCTGGAACGCTGGAGGAAGATCAGAAGGGGGCAGGCAGGAAGGCAGGCAGGCAGGCATGGGAGGGAGGGCAGGCAAGCAAGCAAACAGGCAGGGGAGGAATGGGAGGGTAGGCAGGGGAGGAATGGCAGGAGGGAGAGCAAAGAAGTACTTTATTCATCATTGGTTAGCAACAGCATAACGTTATTTAAAATAATTCAGAGACTTATTGTACTTTAAAAGTGTTGGTCTTACATAAAATGCACACATTTACTTGTATTTAGTTTTGAACATATTGTATGGCTCTCACAGAATTACATTTTAAAATATGTGACGTTCATGGCTCTTTCAGCCAAAAAGGTTCCTGACCCATGCTCTAGATCAACATTGCAGAAAAATAGGCTGAACTGGATGGCATACAACCTATACACAGCCTACACATAATACATTTCTTTTAACACTTCCCAGTAAATGTACTATCCTTTGCAACTTGGAGCCAAAATACAGTTTCTCTCCCTCTCTGTCTGCTTACTCAGTCCTAGCTGCAAACAAACTAATTACAAATAAGATTTTTTCATATTATGGTAGGCAAAATTCAGGAGGAGGGGAAACTTTTAGACACATTTGAAAGCAGATCTAAAAGAAATATGAGCTAACAAAATGGGTGTTGTTCTCTAAAATCATGTAAAAAGTAAAATAACTATTGGCGACTATACTCCATGTATTCCTCCTTTGGTAACTATTAACATTAGGAAACACATTACATTTCCCTTTACATTAACACTAGACCCCACTAAGACCCCTAGGGCAAGACTGAGCAAACATTAGAGGAAAACTACAAAGGGTCACATGACCCAGAGATTTACCTGTATCAATACAGTGCTACCGGTAAGTCAGGAAAATCCAGAGTATTTCTTGGGGAAAGAGGACAAGGGAGGGCGATTGGTAATTTTTTAGAAAATCACCCCCGGCTAGGGTATTGCAACATGAAGCATTTTCCTAAGACATGACTTCCCATAGCTGAAAAACACTTAAACCAAGTTCTCACTGACTCTACAGCAGAGAGCCTCATGTGACCCTTAGGGCAATAGCACACATAGCGTTTTGACAGTGGTGGCATGCCATGATGCATCGTCTCTTTAAGGGAAACATAATTGCAAGCAAATGCATTTGCATTTTTTGTAAAAAAAAAAATCACAAAAATATTTTTAATTGTTTTAAACATTTTAAACAAGAGGATACAAAACAGTGAAAGTAAAAATAATTCTTTAATAGTAAAAGCAGAGTGCACTCACATTTGATAGATTACAGCTAAAATGGTCCAATGTTTCAGAAAAAAAACTCCTACGCGTTTCGCCCTCTGTGTGGACTTCGTCAGGAAGTATACTCCCAGTTTTTTTCTGAATCCTCTTGTTGGAGCAGTATTTACTACACCACAAAAGGCAGCGCATAGTCTCCGAATCTATATCTATTACATTATGCAATTTGTAGCATTTTGTAAGACAGGGAGTAACTTAATATTTTGCTCAGCGCATTCAATGTTATAATACTTCCTTTTAATTATTTCAGTAATAGCTACCACAGGAATGCCCACTTGGCATATTTGATCTAATAAATCTTAAAGCTACATGATTGATTAACAATCCATTGCAAAGAAAATATCTTCCAAACAGCTTCTTTGTGTGACAGTTCAGATTAAGCAAGTAGATATGCGATATAAATATACACAAATATGCATTAATCTGTAAAAAAAAGTGTACAGATGGAGTCAAAGCAGCTGTTTCCTTGGCAATAAAGGCCTGCGCTAGGAATTCCTTCCGTTTAGCCGGAGCAGTAATTAAATCACGTGGAAGAGGGGCTGCTGTTGGGGGAAGAATAGAGAAGAGAAAGAGAACGTTTCAGATGGGAAGCGGTCATTCTCACACACACACACGCACACACAGAGACTTCATTAGCATGCGGGGCGGAGTTAGAGTAAGAATGGAATGGTGATGCTAATCACTAGCCCGCATTAACATTATGTTCAGCTGCTGGGTGGCTTTGTAACTGAATATCACAGGAGCTATTAGAAGCTACATACCTCTGGATCGAAATGGGAACCAATATGCATTCTCGTGTGGGAGATATCACTGTTCGGGGTCCACACGTAAGTGAGATGTCTTGATTTTTGGCCACATGTTAAATAAAGCTGTTTCCATAGCTGCAGGCCTGACATTGCTAGACTTGGGGGAGAGCTAGTATTGTCACATTAGGTTTAATAGAAGGAGCATTGATGAAATCTCAGTCATTTTATGCCACGTCCCTCCCTGCTCCGTAGAAGACAGGAAGCCGTATAGAGGGGCTTCTCATTTCCCTCTGCTGCCTGACAGCAACACGGAGTCATGGATCCTGCTGTGCATTGTCTGTTCATTTTATCCATCTCACACATCTCTACCAATTAAAAAACTGGCTTGTGAAGTAAGAGGGAAATTACAGGGGAAACGTTTTTTTTTCTTTCTATTATTTGCTTTTCTAAAATAAATTTACTTTAAATGTTTTAAAAAAACAGGAATATTTCATATGTATATATATATATATATATATATATATATATATATATATACGCACCCACATATTTTTGTATACAGAGTATCACACATCTGCATTTTAACAGTATGATACCATGTTGATTTGCTGGCGAGAAGAATATAGGTGATAATGACAGTTTTTGCTTATAAAAGTATATGCTGATGAAATGCTTCCTGTGCAGTGTATAGGAAAGTAAGAGCTTGCTTAAGAAGATATTCACCGCTTTGAATGCATATGCATTAGATGCCTGACTCTGTGGTTGCAACTGCCAACTGAGTCAGGAAAGCTGCCTGAAACTAGATGCAAGATTGAAGTATTACTTTTGCAAGTAGGGGTCTGCCAACAAAATGATGCAGGGAGAACAATTGTATTGGGTTTCCATGGTCCTGAACTGTGCTATATAATACTGTACACAATACTAGTTCCAAATACAGGGCCGTTGACGACTATCCTTTGTATCAGCAGAAGATGTTCTTCGAGCAGTGTCCTTCTTCTATTGGTACGAAATTATGTATGTACTGTACATAAAAGTAATTTACCAACCTCAGTGATAAGTAGATTTTGGGGGTGATGATATATGGCACATGAGATTGATGCTTTTTTTAAATAAAACTTAATATATCAGAGCCAGTTGATTCCTACAGTGATTTCATTTTTTTTTTTTTTATGTAATTTGTACATATGATCTTCTTTGCTTTGTAAATTCAGAAAAGCAGCCAGGTGTAAAAACTCCTAGATATGTTCAGATCAACAAAGCAATGTTTCAAAGGGCCAGGGAAAAACTATAGGAGGTGTTGTGTCCACACAGCTCATGACATGGTGTAACAATGCAGATAGCGAGGTGGTGGACCCTCTGTACCACAGTGGGACTGGGACTGGTGGTAGCTGACTGTCACAATGGCACAGGAACACAGAATAAGCTGAACTATAAACAGGGACTTGAAGCAGAACTGAATTACATGGAACCAGGAACAGGAATGCAGAAAATCTGAGCACATGTTGGATTTGTAACAATGTAAACACCCTGCTCAGGTAAGGACACACAGAATATGGCAGCTTGATATAGGTCAGCTCTTGCTGCAATTGGCTGGCAACCAGGTCCACTGAAACTGGATTCTAATTAATAGAAACGTATGTGGGAGACATGTGAGTTTAGCTGTGTTCCTAGTATTGTAGAACGGTCTTAATTAGAACTGAACTGAATCCAGAGTGGCTTGATAGCCTAATGTGATTTTTGCTGCTTCTGAGTCAGACAACCCTGGGACAAAACCCGGGCTCAACGCCTTATAGTACCCCTCATCCGAAGAGTGACCTTCAGGCACCTTCTGCTAGGCTTAAGTGGAAACTTTGGATGTATCTTTTCAATAAGGTGGGTAGCATGTATATCATAAAACTTTACTCAGGAGTGTTCTTCTAGACCATAGCCTTTCCAATCTACCAGGTATTGGAGGAAACCTCTGGATATACAAGAGTCCAGAATCTGGCTAACTTGAAATTCTTCACTATTGTTAACTGTGATGTACTTTAGAGGTATAGACTTAAAATTAGAAAAATGAAAAACATTATGGATGTTGAGAGTTGAAGGTAGTTTGAGACAGAAGGCTACTGGATTAACTGAAGAATCTGGTAAGGACCAATGTAACGTGGACTGAACTTGAAGTAAAGTACTCTAAGCCTTATATTCTTTGTACTGTCATGGATCTCTGGGGGTTAACTGTGACTTTACACTATCTCTGGAGGAACTGAAGCAACCAGAGGCTGTTACGCCTCTGGAGGCACTGAGGCATACTAAAACTACAACAGATGTGGGATAGTGCAGAAAACAAGAAGGAAGTGGATCTCCTTACCACAGTGAGGTTGGCACGGGATAATGCGGAGGCGGGAGTCTAAGGAGCTTCCAGTTTTTACCTTTAAATCCCCATGAAAGGGTATGGCCTTTGCAATGAGGAGACTCCAAGGTCCCAGCCCTTTGGTTTTAATCCCCCAATGATGACTGCTGGCTGAAACATTTGTGGAGACTGCTGAATACCGGAATTGCAGAACTACACCATTCAATGGATTATTTGGAGGGTAGCATACCTTTTAGCATGGAGCAGCGAGACTAAACACTTGGAGGAGCCAGGCAGAAACAATGCAAAAACAGACCTGAAGATATTCTGGAAGTGTGGGCTAAAGAGCTGACACTCAAAGGGTCCACAGAGGAAGCTGAAAATAAGCAGGACTCTAGGAAAGGCAGTAGGAGCAGTTCTGGAAGCAGTGAAACATCAAACACTGCACAGGAGCTGGCAACAATGCTAGAGAGCTGAGTAACAGCGATCTCCCCTTTTTAAATTTGGCCCCACTGACATCTCTTCAGTTCTCTGAGCGCCACTTGTTACACATACTTTCTCTCCAAGCTGAAATATAGGAACTGATTTTAGATTTTTATTACAAGAAAGTTTTTGTTGTGCAGAAACTTTGGAAAGTGCCATAAGTGAAAAATTTCTTTAATGAAGAGATCAGTGAGAACAGAAGGGGAAGGCAGACCTTTTAGGGGAATAAAGTGGCCGTGATGGATAGCATAATGGAAGAGTAATTCTTAATAAACTGTTATAATAGTTGGCAAAGCCAAGAAAACATTGCATAGCTTTAAGACCAATGGGTTGTGGCCATTTAAGTATAAGTAAGCCTCTAAAGATTTCATTTACAAAGTTCTCAAAAACCACTGGGGAATTACTTAGTCCAAAGGGCATGACTAAGTATTTGTAGTGTCCATCACTAGTGTTGAATGCAGTTTTCCACTTGTCACCTTCACTGATGCATGATTATATGCGCTCCGCATATCTAAAAAAGGTGGACGAATTCTATCAAAAAGCTGTGTTAGTAATGGTAGGCGGTATTTAGTCTTAAAGTGCACCTGTCATCTCAAAAACAGTAATCCTAATTTAGATTGTTCTACAGAAATAAACGTTTTTGTAATATATAAGTATTTTTAAAAATGTACCTTTGAGCAACTTTTCTCTCTGCCATCTTCCTGTCAGCCGGACACGAGTTGGGGGTGGGCGGGGCATAACGATTGACATTACAGCTCCTCCAATCAGATCCCTTAAATCAAGATCTAGCAGGGATCTGATTGGAGGAGCTGTAATGTCACTCATTAAGCCCCGCCCACTCCAACTCGTGTCGGGCTGATAGGGAGATGGCAGTGAGAAAAGCTGCTCAAAGGTACAATTTTAAAAATACTTATATGTTACAAAAACATTTATTTCTGCAGTACAATTTAAATTAAGATTACTGTTTTTGAGGTGACAGGTGCACTTTAATTGTAATTTTATTCAATCCTCGGTAGTCTATATAAGGTCCCAAGGATTATCTTTCTTTGAAACAAAGAAAAATCCTGCGGTCGCAGGGGAAGTTAACTCTCAGATAAAACCTCTCTCCAGATTTTCCTTTTTATAGTCAGACATGGCAACAGCCTCTGCAGAAGATAGAGAATAAATTCTTCCTTCGGGTAGAGTAGTACCTGGAATCAAGTCCATTGGGCAACCATAAGACTGATGTGGAGGAATAGTCTTGGCTTGTTTTTTACTGAAAACATCAGCATACTGTGAATAGGGAGGTGGTAACCCCTGAATCTTTTCCACAGATGCAGCTAGCAGAAGCTCAACTTTACCAAGAATGAAAGCACTCTCTCCCCCAATCTCCAAGTTTTCCCAGTCCATTGTGAGGTTATCTTTCTGAAGCCAGGGAAGTCCCAACAACACATGGCAAGTCATTCAAAGCTGTTTATTTCTTGAAGAAAGAAGAAGAATCACATTTTTTTTCCATTTAATTTAAATTCCTTATATGCTATGATCTGTGTTCCTCTTTTGTGGTTGCAGCCATTTATATATCCATTCAATAAACTAACCTGCTGTGTCCTATTGTTTTTTATGAAATGGTAGATAATACAATTATTTTATTGGCCAAGAAAGCTGAATAGACAGAAGATGGCTGCAAAGAGCAGAGTTAAGAACAACACAAATCAACAAAGTTCAGGAAATCATCTTTAACTTGTGATTTTTATAGTCTGTAGTCAAGATGCAGAGTCTGGTACAGCTTTACTTACATTGACTCTGAAGTGCATTTGGTACTATGAACAGTGTCAGACTCACTTCTAAGAAGAGTTAAACTACTCATTTGTCTAGTGGTGATTCAACTTGGTGGACTTAAAGAACTATAGTGCTGATATAACTGCCCACATACATATAAAACTCCTTTATACTAAGCCAATTGCTGACACAAATAGTTAAAAAAAAGTTAAGGAAACAGATAATACTTGCCGTTAGCTTGATTTGTGCAGTTCTAATGGAGCTGACATTTTGTCCCCCACTCCCCCTCCCCTTTCCCTCTTGCAAGTTAGATAACACGCGAAGAGAAGTTGCCTGGCTGCTATTGGTTAATCAGTGTGCTGACCTTTTGACCTCACTGTTTCTGTTTGGAAAAGCAGGAGATTACAGAGATAAGTTAACTTGTGCGCAGGCGTCACATTCCACAGTAGACAAAACCATCTTCTACATTAGACAAAATGTCTGCAAAAATGTCTTCCTCCTACGGGAGTTTTACAAGGCTGAGTAATTAATTATCCAGCTTCACATGAAACATCTACTGGGATGAATG
>JAKJJM010008739.1:0-11091 GCA_021901965.1 Pipa carvalhoi
ATATATATATATATATATATATATATATATATATATATATATATATAAAATGAGTATTGCAATACTAGGTGATTATAATCTTTTTTGCTGTTCCATTGAGAGAGTTTTCTTGTGCCTCTTTTCTGCTGTCTACTTTGTCATTAGGGAATATAAGAGAAAGACAGAAGCGGCTTCAATCTACACACAGTGCCCCAATCCAACAGCAGGTAAAAACAATTCCGTTACTTGCAGAAGCCGCCAAATAGAAAGCTGGGTGCCTGGAAGGAGTGATCTCCAAGCCACACAGCAATAATAGAAAATACAAGAGGTCCAGCACGTCCTGGCTAAATAAAAGGCTTCATTAACAAAAGGCCAACAAGAGCACAGAAAGACTTACGCATTTCGCGTTTACTATTAGCTCATAATCATAGACATGATTAATTAATTAATCTATGATCAAGCACTAATAGTTAATTAGTGCTATAATTATACTAATTATACTAATACTAATTAGTTAATTTGTTGCTATAAATATAGATAAATTTACCGCATACTTCAACGCAATAACATAAACATCTCAGTTAGATAAATAGCTAACAGTGAAATTACCCAAATTCACCAAAATAACGGCAATAATGGTTGAAAATGGTGATAATGAGGTTTTTGACTTTAGTAAATATGCCCCCAAGTGTCATTAAAATGCAATAATGCAAATTTCCCATAAACATATGACTAGCACTGCAGGTCACTGGAAGATGAACCACTCTAAAACATATATGAGACACAATTTGACAAACAAGACTTTGCATAAAGAATCATATGAATGATGGCATAAATGACTCTCTATTAGAAAGTGCCAAATAAGCTTATTAGATACATCAGATACATGTATCAGTCAGCACCAGTCATGATATGAGTAAGAAATCATGGAGCATATTTAAGAACTATTGAATTCTGTTCCAGAAGTGAATTTGACACACTGCTTGAGAATTCACCCACATTGCCATGGAAGTGTGTAATACTTTTTGAGCATAGTCAACTGAATAGTAGCAGTGGTATATTGTAGCAAATTTGTAATGAATACGCAGATTGTGGCAAGGTAATGTTATCTTTACATGGATCTGTTTTGTCACTATAACTAGCTCTTTCAATATTAATTTCTAAATACTGGCAATGTTCAAATATTAATATAAGAAAGGTCAATGTCAATAGTTTGTTGTGTTTTGGTCTCCAGTATTGCCACCAGAGAATAGCAGCCTGAATTATAACAATGGTTTTTCACATTTATTTCAATGTCAGGCAATTTCTGGCTCATGCTGGCACTTGGTCACTACATATCCAAACAGTTTTGAGTGAAATGTCCCCAAATCAGTAACAGGAACCCTGCCATAAGATCCACAATTCACCACTATAATTCAGCAAATTTAGATCTGCATATTCATCCCAGTACATCTTAGCTAATTGTTACTTTGACACACGATGAGTACTCATTTGCAGCAAAAATGCTTGAAGTTTTGCATAAATATAGGTTTTCCACAATGACAAACTGTGAGTGTATTTTCCACATCACTGGAAATAATGAGCTTTGCTTAATATGCAATGTTGGAGAAGTGGTGAATTGTTGCAAAATTCACTCATCTATGGGACAATTCCTACATGAATAAGTATGCTGCTTTGCCTTTTTCCCTATCTTAAAGTATAGGGAATGTATTTTGTATTTGCAAGTAAATTATCTTCCTCTGGTTATGAAGCAGGCACAAGCTAACATTAATATATAGACCTCACTGTCTTACTAACCCCGTTCAGACTTTGATGTCTTTGCATTGCTTACAAAGTTATTCAGACCTTAGAGATGTCTGATGCTATGTATGGCAGACATAGAACAGGTTTCTAGATGCTTTTTTGTTGATAGAGTAATATGAATAGTGCAGTCTGTCAGTGACATAAATAGACTGTGACATCACTGTTAATACAGAAATACCTGTACATTCTCTTTGGTTACTGAGACCCTCAAACCCATAACTCTCTGAGTTCCTATTTAATCATCTTATCATTTTCTTTGAAACAATTTCATTTGATTAGTACGTAAAGTCTAATAAACGTAACTGAAGTGGGTAAGAGAATATGGATAAGACAGGGAAAAAAGACAGAGAGCGTTAGTGAACATAACTTGCTGAAAGAAAGGAAAGATGTCAGCACAAAGAAATAGAAGCAAAAGCCTAGCAGAAAAGATAAGGCAGAAACAAGAGAACGGTAGAAAGCCGAGATTGGGTTACAACTGAAGCTCTATTAATACAGTAGTCTAGGTTTAGTGTGACAAAGAATTTATACCTACAGCATGTTTACAGAGATAATAACCTCCTGCAAAAGAACAGTATCTCAAATGTACACTTTCACTGCATAGTTACAGAGAAATACAAAATACAGCATATGCTATGGCAATTACAAATGTCCATTCCCCCTTCCAATCAATACAATGGAAGAAGTGTTGTTAATGTTTTAAAACCAATGACCAAGTGGATCTTTTACTCATACTTATATATAGTGCATCTCTGTCAGCCAATGAGATGCAGGGGAATTTGAAAGCTTTACCCACTTCTTTTTTAGGGAGCTATAGGTATATCCCCCCCTACTGGCAGCATTTCTCTGGTTAGTTCTCTTTTTAGGCTGCTACAAATTGCAGGTAATGGTACAGTGTGATCAGTGTGACAGGCTTCTCTTAGTTATGCCTGGGGAAGGATATTGGACTTGCCATTTTCCATTGGATCATGTAGGAGACTTTCCCCACGTTATGATATGACCTTGCATGTTCATGGGAGACTGTTCGCTAAAAAATAGGAGACAGCCTTTAACTGAGAAATATCTGCAAATGTAACGCAATTTCCTTCAAAGTATACCTGTTAGTGGTACCCAAAGTATACCTGTTAGTGGTACCAGTTAGCCTTATAATATTTAACCATTAAACCTATCCACTGGGAACCTTGCATTTCTACAGTCTCCAATGCTAACCTGCAGTCCAGACTACACTGTAGGCCTTTTAAGAGGACATTACAAAACTGGTCTTTCTCCCTTCTTACAACACGTTTTTTTCAGTCTCAGGATCAAGCATGTAGCCCACATTGATTTTATGGGAGTTTAATAAAATATTGCAGTAATTACTAAATATTAGGTTTATAAATATTGGGGTTAGAAATATACAATGACAGCATTATCAACATTTCTACCAAAACCAAACATCTTTCTTGTCATGGAATTTGACTAATTTGCCATACAGCACTTAATGGCATCTTGTTGCGTATGGTCTATGGAATAAAAGCAGTGGTGTATTCTAGCAATTTCTACCAAAATTTTTATGAATTTACATCACCTATACCTAGACAACATACTAGCCATATGGATATATTTATATAATAAAATAAATTGTCACCTTTTGGTCACAAGGATTGTTGTAAAAAGTCACAGAAAAGTCACCATTTTTTATGTTAATTTCAGTATTAGGTAATATCTAATTCACAGAGGCACTTTATTGGCCTATCACCAGATTAGTCACAGGAATCCTGCTATAAGCCCCCAGTTTGACACATTCATCTGGAGAATTTAAATTGGAAAATCCAGTATGCATTTTACAAATGTGCCCTTTGTTGCATGATGCATGATGAATACTCAAAGTATTGAGGCAACTGTGGTGAATAGGTAGGGTTGGACTGGCCAACCGGGACACCGGGAAAATTCCTGGTGGGCCCAGGGCCTTCTGGAAGGGCCCCCTTTGGAGCCTGGGGTCCACCCAGGACCAGGATCCACCTGGCAGGCCAGCCTGACACAGTTGTGATCTTCCCTGTCACCGGCTGCATCACATGACGTCATACGTAACATGACGACATATATCATGTGATACGGCTGGAGCGGGGCCTCCTGGTGGACCCCAGAAACTCAGTCCAATGCAGTGAATAGGTGCATAAATAAGTATTAAAAATGCTTTTTGTTGGGAAGTTTATAAAAAAGGTGTATGTTACTATTAATGATAGCAGTATACTGTACTTGCAGAATAGATTCATCTCTTTTCATAAACCTGACCAATGATTTCAACAATAAAGTAGTAATAAATTATGCTAACATGCTAAAAGATAAAGCAAAGAGGAGGACCATTCTGAATAATACCTTTGGAATGTAAGTCTTTATTATATAAATTGTAATTTATGCAGTTGCTTAATTTATATAGCCATCAGTCAAGATTTATTACATCATAAAGGAAACCAATCTGTATGATGTACCTTGCTATAAATTAAGCCTCATTTTGATTGATATTTATAGGTAGTGGACTGTAGTACAACCATAAATGTTCCCTAGCCTAAATATGGATTTCAGCAGGAGTATTACTCTATTATTACTGTATAATAAAGCAATAAAAAGTTGCTTCCAAATCTTTATATTTCAAGTAAAATGGCAAGTAGTCATAAGAGTAAATCTTCCCAAATGTTAAAGGCCCATATTGCCCTTGGTAACTGTACACAAACCCACATGTGTACTCTGCATGAAGCAACTCTTCACAGCAAGGACTGGACACATTATTGGCTGATTTATTTGTTAGTCATTTGTCTGTTGCAACTGCTAAAAAGAAGACGACCAGAATGAAGAGGTGAAAAGGGAATTTGAATGTTTTTAGTAATTTAATGCCTGCTTTATGAAATGCCTAAACAAATAATGTGATGCAATAATTACAATTATTTTTAGCCCTTTATATTACAATTAAGGTGGGTTGTCCAGAGGCCAGAGAACTCCTTTAAGGACAATTAGTCATTATTTAATGCTCAGAATGACAGTAAAATATAAATACTAAATATATTCCCCATAAACTCATTAATCAAAACACAATATATTTTGTTGCCTAATAATTGTAATTAATTGAATAGTTTACGAAAATATCTTATTGTACATACTTTGAGTTAAATTCTTGGATCCTGATGCATATTTATCATCGACATGCATTAACTGAAGTGAGTTAAAGAATTTAGTAAATTCCACTGGTCTTTTTTTCCCCATCTATTGGTCAATGGGGTGTAAATATACTAATCAAAAACTAGACCAAAATAAATTTAGTAGCTAAAGCATAATGCTAAATAGGTTGTGTGACAGAGGAACACCATCCAGCTGGGTTGTGGCTTTTTATTTTAAAATATTATCAATGGCAGGATGAGGAGGATCTCAACAAGAGGGAAGTAAATGGTCAATTTCATATTATATTCAGGGACATCTTCTCTACCCTGTGCTCTCAATGGGGAATATTTAATAAAGAGTGAATTCACCTGCCAATGTGAATTCCCCACACGTTGTGGCAATTCACATATTGGGGGACCTGTTCGATCCGTTTCACCACTTTTTGTTGCGTTTTTGCCATAATTTTTTGTTTGCTGCACTTTCAATTTGACTGATTTATATAGGGTCGATAAAAAAATAGTGTTATTAAAATAGATTGATATTGAAAAATATCGAGGCATTAAATCTACATTGTTTTCAGTGGAGCAAGGTTCAATTTTCAACCTATATCAATATCTTTTTTGACTGGAAAACTGATTTGCACTTTGTTGCCACATTTTCAAAACCTTAAGTCTGCCAATTTGCCACTTTCATTTGCTGAAGTCAAATTGGTGAATGCATGCCATGAATTTGCACTTTGGCACATGATAAATATCAAAACTATTGATGCATTTGTAATTATTATATGAGGGGAGGTGCTGAAATATGTGATCAATGTAATGTTGCTAATTGAGCATGACTACACCACAATGCAGAATATAACAATCTTTGATGCATAAGTGCTGTGAGCAGGATACAGACTTCAGGGCCCAGTCTTACCTCAGAGGTTTAATCTTTCACGGTGCCTCCTCTGATGGCCTCGGCAGGCGCAGGTCACTGGCAAGTGTAAATAAAATAAAAATAGGAAAATAAAATAATAAACAGTTGCAGGATGTACCTTTTGATGTGAAACTCACTTTTTGGTATTAGGTAAGGAAAGCTCCCATCTTATGATATAATGAATTACTCCAGAGACGAAAGTCCATATTATAACAGTAGATATCCTTTACTTTAAATCTCCATGAACGGTACATGAACAAATATTTCTTCCAAAATATCTCCAAAAATCAAAACACATCTGCATACATTTCAGCATATATGCATCTTCTTAAATGTAAGTACAAGTCCCAAAACAGTGAGAAACTAGCCACAAGGCCTGGCACCTCTGAAAAGTATTATTCTAGGACAGCGTTTCTCAACCTTTTTGGCACCGTGACCCTCGCAATGACATCATCACAGGGATGTGCCCGGTCACGTAATGACGTTTGGCTGCAACGTCATCATGTACGCGCGTCACGCGATGACATTGCAGTGCTCAGCAGCATTTTGCGACCCCTGTAAGCCAGTCGTTCGACCCCAAAAGGGGTCGCGACCCACAGGTTGAGAACCGCTGTTCTTGGAGATCACATATTGCTGCTCTGTTGTGTTGTTAATCCCATACAGCAATGCCCCACTTTTACAGTTAGACATTCCTGTTTATAAAGTATAAAATTTTTCCCTACAAAATATGTACCAGGAAATACAATCCTGACATGCTATTCCCGGTTATTCCAGCAGAGGTCAGTATACTAATAAGATACAAAAGTTAAAGAGGAAATACATCAAATATAATTAAATTTTGTAATGTACCAACTCTGGTACATTACATAAGTAAAGTTGAATAAACAGCATATTGTCATTAAATTCATGTATCTGTGTGACAATTTACTCTTTGATAAATAACCCCCTATGTGTATCTAATGTCTTAATCTGGGCGAACAATCTCTTCTACACAATTGTAAATGGGAAGCAAAATGTTAGGGTTTACGCAGAGAACTGTAGAAGCCAAGCACTTGTATTCTGTAATTTAACAGTGACATTACTTGGGATTCCACATCCAATGTATATTATCTGGCATAGTGAATATCTCTGTGAATTAAATTCAAACCCATTTGATCAACCTAAAATGATTAAATGAATCCTCGAACGTTATTGTTAAAACAACCTCCATAGCTTTATTTTTTTTTCAATAAGAGTAGATATATACATACTGTACATATATTGTGAATAAAATGTTGATGGTACTAGTTGAGGCTAAATAGACAGATAAAGTAAAGATTGATCTGTGGTCCTAGTTAACAATCCACTGACCATTTTAGATTTCGGGAGGGGGGGGGTTACAATTAGAAACCTGTCCTTCCTATAAATATTTAACTAAAATAAATAACTAATACAAAATATGGCTTAATACACATCTGCTAAATGTAAAACAATCAAATGGAAAGCAAGTCATCTCTTTAACTAAATTGATTAATCAGTGACTGAACAAGCTCCATAAATTGTAACACAATATTTGACATTTATTTATCTGTTAGTCTTAAATAATGTTTTGTATTTCAAAGAGATGATGGGAAATGATGTAATCAATTGCTTTGTCTCCAGTAATGAGCTGGATATTGCTGAACAGGTAATTATAAAAATTACAAGCACCATGTTTTGTATAGCCAACAGCTATAAATAATTATATGATAAGTGTGACTGACCTGACCAAATATTGCAGCAACAAACAAGAAAAATAATCAATGCACATTCCATAGTTCCCTGTACTTTTACAGAATATGAATACTGAATTTAGAGGGGGCAGGCAATGTGCTTTGCTTATAAAAACTAGATTATTTATTATTCCTTTATAGGTTGGTCAGCCACATTTAAAAGGACCTGAAGCTCAATACTCAAGGTGTGATTGTCCTAATTTAGACACCTTCCTCCACAAGCAGCTAGGGTTAGGGGTTCCTTTAGTTTTATGTTGATGGCCCCCATTCCAAGACAAGTTAACCAGTTGGTCTTTTATTTAGGAATATGACCTCATTTTATTAGGTTTAAGTTAGGTCTCCCACCACTTAATAAGTATTGTAGTTAGTGAATGACTGATCCCTTTCTTAAGGGGTAAGAGTCAGATATTAATGTTGAAAACGCCTCTTCTACCTTACCAAGTAAAGGGGTAGTTGAGGGTAGACACCTAAGGTGAGGGTAGCTGTTGGTCCAATGACCCCCCCAGGATGTTAGGTCAGGAGTTGCTGCTTGTTGCCTGTCTGTTTTGTTGTAGGTGTGGGTTACTTAGGTTATTTTCTAGTTTACTGCTGGTTTTGCTTTAGAAATACTTCCTTTCTAGTTACTTTTGTATGTATGTATGTATAATTTTATTTATAAAGCGCCACAAATTTACGCAGCGCTCGTACAAATCAACAATACAAATATAATACAGACATGGGAAAAGTGCATAAAATAATACAAGTACAATATAGCAAGGATACCTTCACTTTAAGTGCCGGGTTGTGGTTGACACAAGAGGTTGGAGATCCCTACCCTGTAGAGCTTACAATCTAAATGGATAATGGATAAATCTTTTGATGGATATTGGTTATTTAGCTTTTTTGATATATTGTAGTTAAATAGTTGGTCTATTATATACTTTGTTGCTGGTTACTTGGCTATTTTAACTATTAGAATTGTGAAATGGCTTTGTAGCATGTAATTAAGTTGCACCTCATGTGTTGCTGGAAGCTTTGTTTGTTTTCCACTAGCAATTTTAACCAAATTCCATGGGATGTAGTCAGATTAGAAAACAAATCTTCAGAAATTAAGTTGTGTTATTATTTTACAAATCACTAACTCCCTTGCTTTAATAACTCAAGAAAAACATGAAGTATTAACTCTAATTCATGATTTATGCAATGGAAATTTTAGTTAGTAAATTGTGAGATAACAAAAGAACCTCAGATTTTAGGATCTTTAAACATTGGATACATTTTATCAACCATTTGAGAATATACGCTATGGGGGGTATTCACCAAAGTAAAATAATATTAAAGACAATTAACAACTGTTGTTCCATGTTACTCACTGATTTCCTTAAATTCCACTGCATTTTTATTTTATTTACTTATTTCATTGTTGCTCATGGGCTCTTTCATTTAAAGAACAGAAATTAAACTCAACATAAATAGTGGTGTAATAGGTGACAATATCTTTACCATTATTAAACTTTGATAAATACCCCTCTAAATCCCAGCATAAAGATGTACTTTCAAATTTCCCAGGGTTTAAAAAGCCTGCCTTAAAGTATTCACTTTCAAAGGATTGTTTGCCTTTTAATTGTACATTATAAGGTATCACTGTTAGTAACATAGTCTACAGCCTAAACATGGAAATACTCTATACATTGGACAAATACAGTGTATTTTCATTGATGAATTTGAGTAGTGATGGTCGAGCACTAAATAGCTCGGGTTTGGAAAACAATCCGACAAGTGAGGAGAAGCTGTAATTAGCATCCATATCCCCCGATCCCCCCCAGTATCAGCCCCCCACCCAGCGGTATTTAAATCATTAACCGGCAAGATAAGCGGTTAATGATTTAAATGCCCAGTTATTTCCATAGCGCTAATACAATGCATGGAGTCGCTTCCTGCATTAGCGATCCCCCACCCTGGTGCAGGGTCGGGGATAGGGGGTCCCAGGGATCCCTTATTTTTATTGAAACCCCCCCACCCTATAGGGACATGGAGGGGCGGGGGGTGGGGTGCAGGGAAGCGGCTCTATAGCCTTTAGCGATCCCTCACCCTGCACATAGCGATGGAGCAGGGTGGGGGATAGGGGTTTCAGGGACCCCTTATTTTAATTTGTATACCCCCCCACCCCATAGGGACACAGAAGGGCAGGGGAGAGGGTGCAAGCAAGTGGCTCCTATGGAGCCACTTCCTTCACATAGCGATCACTGTCACTTAGCGCTGGGCTAAGTGAGGCTGATGCTGGGGGGAGGTGTGGGGGTCCCAGGGACCCCTACTAGCTAAAATTCATTTCATTGAAACAAAATAAAACAAATTATTTCTATAGCGCTAATATTGCATTAGCGCTATGGAAATAATTGGGTATTTAAATTATTAACCGCTTAACTTGACGGTTAATGATTTAAATGAATAGCTCGGCCTGAACCCGAGCGAACCCCGAACTTGCAGCAAAAAGTTCGGTTCGGCTCGGGTTTGGAAAAAAGGTAAAGTTCGTGTCGAACTAACCTTTTGCCGAGCTGTTCGACCAACACTAAATTTGAGTCAAAATTTAAGATTTGATGAAGGTACAATATAGGTATTGAACATTAAAGTAAAATTTAAAAGTATTTTAGTTGCAATATAAAATGATTTATATTGATAATACAGTTATATAGTGGAAAAGTTACGGTTACAGTGCAGAGATCCCTTACTATGTTTAAAGGTGCAACACCCTATTTCCAGTAACCTTTACTTCAGTGTGCTAATTGTAAACTCTGTTAACTCATCCTCAATCATGTTTAAATGATAATTGAATATTAGAGAAGCTTTTTTAATTGTGTTGGCACAAATGATTAAAAAATTATTGAGTTCAATAAAGCAAATAAATTGTCTTGCCTTGTGTTAAATGGTTTTATTATATACATGGTATGTATTATTATATATATTATCTTGTCTTGTTCTTTTATTTGCAGCTGTCTTTTATAATTTGAGCTTTGGGGGTACTTTGTGAATATGAATATCTAAGTTCCAAAAAACGTATTTACGTAACGGATCAAAGATGGCTACTGCAATGATAGAGAAAAAACAAACACAAACCAGTGAAAATCAGAAACATTAAGATTTGAACACAACATTTTTATATGTACACTGTATAATTAATTGCTATTATAAACCAAATGTTTTTTTTTTTTTTCTGGCATATCTGGTCCTTTAAAAATACATGCCAAATACCAAGTTCTGCAACATTAAAGGAACAGTTTAGTAACAAACAGTTATTTGTCTGTCTACTTGGTACGGTTAAATAAAAGTTAAAGTGGACCTATCACCTCCAAACAACATTTGTCCATTAAATAGAGACAGCCTATAGGAACGTTTTTGTAATAGCTATCAATTAAAAAAATGTACCTTTCTCCTTCATTTTAGCTCCTCTCTCTGACTGTAAATTCGACACTGCAGGCTGTGTCGGACAGAAAGCTGTAGGAGGAGGCGTGGCTGACTTGATAGACAAGCA
>JAKJJM010008770.1:0-10966 GCA_021901965.1 Pipa carvalhoi
CTCCGCCAGCCCCCCCCCCCCTCGCACCTCCGCCCTGGGCACCAGAAGGGCACCCTACGCCACTGAATGAGCCTAATAATACCTGTAAAAGTCACAGAAATCACAGCTGTGGAAATACCACATTTTTGAGGGAGCAATTGCTTATTCACCTCCCTGTCGTGTTGCATTGTTTATACTTTGTATTCTGTAAGGAACAGACAATAAAATAGTCTCACGGCAGTTGACAAGGCCTCTAGCTAGTAGGAGAGCTAAACCCCAAAAATTGCTCTATAGCTCTATGGGGCTATTTATATGAAGGACACAATACTATTAATAGACAGAATTTATTTTAAGAAAGGACAATGTCACCAGTTTGTCACATTTTGAGCATCACTGTTGCTGCTCTATTATAGTTGCAGGTGATATTTATGTCCCTTTCTAGGCAAAGCTATTCCTATTTCATGTTGTCACATAATCGCTATAGTTTCTTTTGAGTGAACAGTCGTCTTAGTTGAAAAAAGATCCATGCCATCAGATTCTTAATTAGTCACTTTGAACTAAAAATGTAAAATTGGCGAAATCGGTGCAGTATACCTTGGCGGCTTCCCACTTAAACGGTGAATGTCCGAATTATTGACGCATTTTGCAAAGTGAAACAAAGAGGTCCATAACTTCGCATCCATAGAAAGCTATTGAATTAGTCATGTAATCGCTACAATGCTGGGTAAGTGGAGAATGGATGCAAATTCACACCTTTACAGACTTTGATTAATTAGCACCTTAGATTCCTGTGATTGGCTGATAACCCTTTATGGAAAAGTGAGATGCTTTCTCCAGTAGCAGTAGTAGCCCTGCATACAAGCCCCAGGCTGAATAGCATACCAGCAATAGATCACTGTATGACTATCACATACATGCCAACAGTCATATAAAAGGATCCAGTGTGCCAGGCCATGATGAAAAGAGTGTAATTAAGCAATCAGCAGGGTTTCACTCTAATTCGT
This sequence comes from Pipa carvalhoi, assembly GCA_021901965.1. Classification (NCBI taxonomy): domain Eukaryota; kingdom Metazoa; phylum Chordata; class Amphibia; order Anura; family Pipidae; genus Pipa; species Pipa carvalhoi. The sequence goes on from JAKJJM010008770.1 coordinate 984, forward strand.
TTATCTTGCCTAATACCTACCAGCTTTTCATAAATTAATTTTAGTAAGTAGAGTTTGGTATAACATTTATAAAATGCTGAAATTCATAGAAATGTTGTCCATGGCTTGAAGAATAGAGACAGTTCTACAAATCACATCCCTTGATGCAGACAACATCTCTGCGACATAGCATAGCAGAGAACACTTAAAACAATATAGCGGTAACACTTCAACTGGAATAATTGTAGACATGAATTTCCACCCTATAATCCCCAGTGTAACTTGCTTGTGTTCTTTTTCATTTAGTAGCACCTTCTTCAAGTACTGTACTTGTAAAAATGTTTTCTTTAAAGTTAAATTCATGAATTGTGTTGCTTTCTGTCTGTTCTTATCTTTACTGATAGCAGCCATGTTGTTAGACAGAGCTAGCCTAGTGCCAATGTGTTCTAGGCTGCTTCAGATAATCCATATACAGGAAGTGTATCCTAAAGCCCTATTTTTACAGCTTAATAACGGATTGTCTTACTTTACAGATGTAATTTAGAATTGCTGGAAGCACAGATAGAATATATAGTAACTATAGATACATTTGAGGCATTTTCTCTTTTTTTGGTATTACTGTCCTTTTAAATATACATGACATGGCTGCCTATTAAGCAATGCAATTTGCAGTATATCATTGGTATACAGACTTACAGTATATGTATTTTTTATAAATAGATGAAGTGGTAAATATAGATACCATTTAATTTCCTGAATGTAAGTTGTGTACAATACAAATGAAAGCTCCTCTGATTGGGTTGGTTAATGCAGGAACTATGCAGTCATTTTAAGGGTCCAATAAAAAATCAGAAAAATAAAAAAAATAATTTTTGTATTAGCAGACATTTGACAGCATTTGTAAAAATGTTATATTTGAAGCTGAGTTCATAAAATGTATTGCTTAAGGCTTGTTTTTATCTTACTGATAGCAAACATGTCGTACACAAACCTCACCCAATTCCACTGCTTTGGATAATACAGGGTAGTCCAAATGTATAGACACCTGAATAATAGGAAAACAGTCATTGCTAACAACATCCCAACCACCATTTTTCATGGGAAATTTTTGTAAGCATATATTGAGCATATACTATTTGTAAAGGCAATTAAGACATTTTCCATTGTTTTGTGTTACTGTCCTTTTAAGAACACACTGATGGGATAATTCATCAAAGAATGGATGATGACATAAAGGTGTGAACTTACATTCATTTTCCACTTCCCCAACTTCATCTACTTACTAAAGATCATTATTTTCTCAATGTGGCAAAGCAGGAGACTAATTTGGCAGCTCACAATGGAAGCAAATTGCTGGACTTCTTTGCAACACTTCAAATGACAATGCACCAGCAATTCAGGTATTTCTTATTTGAGGATGTGCCAAGGCATAATTCCTCAAATTCATAGATTTACTATTGACAGCTGAAAGTGGCCAATTGGAGGGTTGACGGCAGGTTTTCAGATTGGCGTAAAGTGTCTGTACATTCAAGAGTGAAAAAAATATAGCAAACGAGTGGAAAATTAACTAGGAGTTGTGAATGGGATTTAAAAAACACTTGTAATGCTAGAGAGTTTAATACAAAGACAATCGTATGACAATGCTGGTGATCAAAATACGACAAGCTGGAGATGTTGTCCATTGCTATGACCAATAATGCCTATTGACAGTATGTTGTCAAAAATATAAGAGACAGTTAGGGTGACATTTCTTTTTTAAACACATCTATATAACATGATTTCACATTACTTTGGCTATATTGGTCGAATTCACGTTACTACGTATTAAACTATTGTTGGAATGACTATGTCTCATTACACATCGAATAGTATTCAACACTGTTTGCTTCTTTGTCAAGTGAAATTGTAGTTTAGTGAATTAGCAGAAGAGAATTTGTGTCAGTCTAACCACAGTGATGCAAAAACCTTGCAAATTCCCTTCACTTTTCAAATTCGCATATTAGAAGAGAAATAGTGCAGAGTCTTAAGAGAAAGATAAGTAACGAAGAATAATTCTAAACCAAAAAGTTGAAGCAGAACAGAATAACAAACCATAAAAAAACAGGAATGATCAATTGTCTTTATATACTACCTTAACTTCATGGTAAACTTCATCTTTAACATATCAAGGTCATAGTTTCCAGCACACTCTGCCCAACTCTAGCTGCCTCAACTTAGACCTTAAGCAAATAGAAAACCCATTTGCTTTTCAATGGAGGCTGGGTTCCATAGCGTAGCATCAGACAACTCTTTCAGTATTTCTGAAAGCCTTTAACTTACACAGCGAAGGTACACCATAATCTGCCAAAGTAAATTCAATGGAGAAATGTGCACTCAACTACTTATTGGGAATTGAATGTGGCCTGCAGCTGTAGATTTCTGAAAACGTACTCTACATGGGATAAGGTAGGATTTTGTTTCATACCAAATTAGCTTGTTTATTGGAGAGGGAAATGGTGCAACTCATAGAATATTTTCAGATCTGTTTTTAAGTATGACGCATTCTTTTATCTGAAATAAATAAGCGGTTGTGTAAAACAAACAAATAAACAAAATTGCGGTTCAATCCAGTGGCTAGTCAGCACGTAAATGATAGAATTTCCCATAAAAAAAATATACAGCCTGCCTGTTTACTGTACCAGCATGTGACTTTCCACCTTGCTGAAAAATTTGCAGAAAAAAATGATTTATTGTGCTGCTTTAATGGCCAGAGTACAATTTTTTTTTTGTCTGCCATTAATGAATGAATTTGTTACTTGTTGTTAACAAAAAGTATCCCATTTGTATATCCTTATTTGACATTTGATTTTCTATATGGCTCCACCAGCATGCATGCAGAGTATGGTCATCAGTAATCAAAGCAATCCGTTCTTTATGAATGTAGTAAGTATAGGAAGAAGTCACATTTTAAACAAATTCACCCCATCACAGAGTTTGTTGAATATGCAAAATTGGGGAAGTGGCAAATGGACACCAATTTGGACATTGACACAACTCTGATGAATAACCCTCTAAAATAGTACCCAGAGTCCCTGTTGTTTCTTCAGGAAATGGTGTCCTACTGCAAAAAATTCACTTCCATTGGATGACTATGTGTGCTACTTGAAAGGAGAACTTTACTATAAGTTCCAAACACAATATATTTATAATGAATTCAATGAACTATAAAATATTTACTTTTAAAAAGAGTGGTATCTATTTAATGGTCCATTCATCAACAATTTCTTCTGCAAAGGTAACAGTTTATAGAACACTCTCAAGTTCCTCCACCATAACTTTGTGCATTCCACAATCCTTTGTAATGTAAAATGAAACATGTAAGGAATAGTAATTCTCAGTGGGTATCATTTTTCAGTCCCTGCATCTACAAAGGACCATTATCTTCTGCCTGCTCTCATCCTACAAGATTGGAGGTACCACCAAGCAAGTAAAAAAGGACCAACAACATTCTGTAATAATAATCTGTCCATATATTAAAAGAAAATATAGATCGTTATTTAAATGACATAAATAGAATATTGTTATTCTTTTAAAAAAATATAATACCTTCTATATAGGCCTCTCACAGAGGGAAACATATTGTTATGATACATTGATCCATACACTGTTATACACAGTTATATCTTTAAAACATGGAAGCCTTTATTTCAAAGAGACAGTGCAGTTGAGAAGATCAGTTTAAGAATACAACGTGTTAGTAGGTAGACAATTGCTTTAAATGGGCATTATTGTGGCATGATTTCAATTTTTTTTTATTCCATTAGGGAATTTGTAGAATGTTTAATACTGTTTATCACTGCCTGCTGATAAATTGTTTGTTTTTACTATGAGTTGGATTTTGCCATATTTCAGACAGGACGAAGTAGTTTACCTTCTTTGTGAGCATTGAGATAAAGGGTTAAAGAGAACAATGGCATTTGCACCAGCTGTGTAGAGGTGTGTACTGCTTGTTGGAGCTCCGCCAGGACAGACCAAGAATGTTGAAAACAAGCATCTTGTACAACAGTCAGCTAACCATAAAGAACACTTGGATGAACATTTTCGGAAGTAAAGCTGGAATTGAAACATCAGAATTATCTCTATTAGCAATTACTGGTTTTTACCCATTAAACTGAAAATAATGTACTGTACATATAAATGTGGAGAATATTTATTCCCTAGTTATTAAAAATGTAAATATATCTTTATTTTAATAATAAAGCTCAATAGATGTATGATGATATATGAGTTTTCATTTTGAAGGTAGAAAATTTAGAAGACCCCTTTATATTTGCTAGATGGTCATTTCTCAACGACGATACCCTTGGTTATGTAAAAGGGTATATGTGTAAACAAAAGTCAATAAATACATTTCTGTAAGAACATTACAAAGTAGAATATTTGGAGATGACATTCAAGTTCTTATTTACTGTTCTGGCTACCTCTACACAATTTTAGCAAAGGTCACTGACACTGTTTATTTGTAAGTCTTCCCTATGCAATACTTCTAAACAGTGGTTCTGCCAGTAAACTGCTTCCCATTCTCTGTCTCATCCTCTCATAACTCAGACCCAAAAATGTAGAGCTTCTGGTACAGCACTTAACTACTTTGGCAATTCTAGGCAATGGTGCCCTCCCGCTGCATAGAGGTACAGTGGGAGATTTAAATTGTGGGCTGATCAGGTGCTTGTCATCTGTGCTTCAGTTGTACCACAGCGATTGATAAGCCTGTGTTTTGGCTTCTCAGTAGTTCTTTTGGTGGGATAGGTGTTTCCTCCAGGGCTGGAACAAAGGAGGTGATTGGTAAATTTAATTACCCTCCCCCATTTAGAATTAACCCTAGACAGAATGAGCATTAGTTCTTCTTTAAGACCTAAACAGGTTAGGTTAGCTAAGAAGGCAATGCAAGTGGATTATATTTGCTTTATTTAATAATATAAAAGAAACTGATATTAACAGGGATAACACATGGAAATATAATATGCGGAAAGTCAGTAATGGAAAATGGTATTAATGAAACAGAAACAACAAATAGTGATAAAAAGTTTCATTTGGAGTTCTCCATAGTGAATATGAATTGAAAACATTCAGTAGTTATTGTAAATTCTGGCTCATTACAGTGACATTGTCAGGAAACGTACCTCTTGCGGCGGCATCCGGTGCCCGGTTTCGTCGCATTCCTCTTCCATTACATCTCATGTAGTGAGCCGGCATTCTTTTCCATCGCTCACTGTCTCCACGCGGTCTAGTCGCCATTTTGCATTATCGCTAGAAATAACCTCGGTTTGGCAACGTGATCCAACGCGGTCACGGCGTGATGTCGCCACCCATTCACGTTCGGGAGCCTATTTCAGTTCCCCTCCTCCCGACACAGACGCCCGATTATAGAACTAGTTTCTGGGTGTTATTCTATCCATTTCTTATCTGTTCCTGATTATTGTGTATGACCCGGCCTTTTTTCCCAACTACGATTGATCTCCGCCTGCCCCGACCTCTAGCTTGTTCTGACTACGTTTCCTTGCCACCTGTTCTGATTTCCGAACTACCATTAACCTCGATATTTGTTGCTGTCCCCGTGCTACAGTCCTAGGGACCGCAACCTGGACATCTCCACAGCCAAAGCCTAACCTCCTTGCGGGGAAGTAGGAGAAGACCAGGAGGTGTCTTAGATTCCACACCCTGGTGGCTGACCACTCTGCATGCCACACTGCTGTATAACTCCTGCTCTACTTGTGCCCGTCTGACCAATCTGACAGACATTTACTCTGGATGGAAGATAGTTTGAAGTTAGTACTTTTCAGTACAAATATCAAATATGTCAATAAGATATCCGTTACTGTGTTAGGCGAGGCCACAAAACATGATAGTACATGTTTGAAGCCTGAAGCATTTTCCCTGATCACGACAATCAAATGTTTCTTACCACTATATTTAATTTTGAAAGTAGCCACAAACTAATTGGCCTGGGGCAACTGGAGTATTTTAGGAGTAGAAATTTCCCACACAAAAACGTAGATTCACCAGATCCTATTAAACTAAGATTACCATGACTCTTATTGATTCTTCTGCCTTTAAAGCTTTCATGCATGTTCTACCCTCCACAAAACTTATTTCTATCTTACTAATAGAGTTTCCTGTTTGGATTGACCAAACTGATCTTTAAACCAGACGGGATCATAATCTTCAACTAGTAGAATATTTTCATTGCATCTCCTACATATATGTACTGTGAAACCACGTGTAAACAAAGAGGCCTCTTTTTGCCTTAGATGTGGAGTATTTTTTGTACTACTGCATAAAAAATATCTAAAGCTCAGGTTTTCTTTAAGTCTAGTGACTTTGCATTGGGAGGTCAGCCAAGAAAAGAAGAATGTTCAACATATCACAGTTCACAGTGTATTCCTTCATGTCAACTGTTTCCTAAAATTGATTGCCCATACATCCTCATAACACATGTCTTTTATCATTCATTTTATCTTATCTTATGGAACAGTACATCTTCTGGTTACTGTGCTGCATTTTGTCCTTAGTAAGTATGTCTAAATAAAATAAAAAATATGGCGTATATTTATTAAGCTGAGACGTAAACCAAAACTAAGGGGTTATTTATCAAAAGGGATTTCTCAATTTGCTGTTGTTCACATTAGTTTTCCCACTACGTATAGCAGAATTGTGCATATTCACTATTTTTTGTCACTGTGTTGGAGCAAAATGTCATGTAGTGAATTATGAGCATTTTCAGTCAAATAGCAGAAGTGAAATTCATTTGTACAGATGTGCTTAGAGAAAGAAAAAGCAGAGTCAAAAGTCACCCTGAGACAAAGTACAGAGGTTACATGGTTGATGATCGCACCATCAACTAGATTGTATACATAAGAAAAATCGTTACAGCGCCAGAAAGAAATATAGGAAATAATATATAAACCAATATTACAATAGAAAAGGTAATAAAGTCCAAAATATAGTATAGATCCTAAGGGTATCTGGTATTAGATGCTGCTCCTCTGAAGGTAAAAGGGCTGCCGGAGTGCCCAGTGGTAGTTAGAAAATGGCAATATCTGCAGAGACAGAAAAACAAGGGAGCGCAGGGGGGAGAAAATAACTCCTCTAAGTGTAGTATTAGGTACGACAATGTCTTACACCTAAAAGGTGTGATGTATATAGCAATTATATTGCTTAGTAGAAAGTCAAACAACCCGGTGTGGATGGGGGACACCATCACCTTAAGATTAAGGGCACCCCCTAATGCAATTGCACTTACCGGAAGGCTTAATGGCCAAGGTGTATAAACATATAAATCAGAAAGAATTCTTGGTAATTTATGAAAATATGAAGAAATCCTCCACACGATTGATACAATTGGAAACTCATATAATGATAGGAAGAGAGGGCACAATGGTTGTAATTATCAATAAAATGTAGTTTAATGAAGAAATGGAGTCACTTACATAAAAGTAAAGTAAAAGCAGTGTGTGTGTAGCTTTAAAAACCTAAACGCGTTTCACCAGTAAAAATTCAGATTCATCAGGAGCGACGGTAGTGAAAGACCATTCTGTCCAAATCCGGAATGAATATCATATTCATTTTTATGATATTTTTTCCTCCTCTCTGCGCTCCCTTGTTTTTCTGTCTCTGCAGATATTGTTATTTAGATTGTATAGATGGTCTAGCATTGAGCTTCTCTCCTAGGCTCCTACGTATGTAGGCCATGTCCTAGAGAGAGATAGCTGCTAGGAGTTGTCCCTAACGTCTTTATATAATTGTGCCTTTCCAAAGTAGAAAGTTGCAATGAATTATTAGTACTGATCTTCTATTGCTGACCTGTTGCTGCAAAGAATACAAAAAACTCAGCCACTATTCATTTTGCAGACACCTATTATTGTTTATTCGTGCTTGCCAACGCCATATGTGATATAAAGTATGTATGTATTCATTAAATGTTTGCTTGTGCCAGTAGGAAGCCTTCCTCCGCTGTGTAAATTCCACATGGAGCTATCCTGGAGCAGTGATATGTAACTAGATTTATTATAAGAGATTACCTACCCACTGAGCATTGCACATGCTATTCCATGAATTAGTTGTATGTGTGCCTCAGCTTTGGGTTAATTTATGAATAAAGGAGGTCTGATCTCTGATCATTCTCTGCCTACTCAAAGTACATCTGCTACAGAATACAGTTGCATAATATGAAGCTAAGCCAAGGTCAGTCAAACAGTCAGCCAATCTTTGGTTTGGCCACTAGTAATCGACAAAAATGAAAATCTAACTCCTACAGACTTTGTATCAATGGAACCTTTGTGTAGATGATCCAGCAGCACATTGTTTTAGCAAATAAATACAGAAACCAAAAGGAAAACATCTGTGTAAAAACACTTGTATTTTGGTCAGTTGGCTTTTATTTATTGATTCACTGACAAAAGGGGCAATACATCAAAGAGAGTTATTTTGTACATAGTAAACGTGTTTAGTAAGTCAGGTCTAGGAAGTGCACCACAGTGGTAAAATTGCTTTTCTATGACATTGCAGGTCTTTTTAACTATTACAGGCAATAAAGTATCCCTACAGCTAACTGTGAGCAAATAAAATTGCTTTTCCACCGTTGAATAAATGTATGTGTATCTTCATATTGTCACAGGGCTGGTAATGAAACACAGTAATACACACAGGGTATGATGGGACTGGGGTACCCAGTGTACCCAGACCCCGCTATGCCTCTGGAGGAGCTAAGGCATTCTGAAGCAAGGAATCAGTAACAAGGGATGTGAAAACCGGAAATGGAAGGAAGTGGATTCCTTAACCACAATGAGGTTGGTGCAGGTTAACGCCAAAGAGCGGAGTCTGCTCTTCCCCTTAACCCCTGCAAGGGGGTATGGCCTTTACGGCAAGGAGACACCAGGGTCACAGCACTCATGTTAACTCCCCACTGGTGGCTGCTGGCTGAAACACTGAGATACCCTGACGGAATCACAGGAACTGCTGAACTGTAACACTCACATAACATGAAGCCTAGTATACCTTTAAAGCACAGGCACCAGAAGCAGTGTAACCAAACACTCACTGCATCCATGCAGGGATAATGCTAAAGAATCACTGAAGTTGCACTGAGACACTGGGATGAAGAGCTAACACTTCACCAAGGCTGTAACACACATTGTAGAAGAAACTGGACTCTGTAAAGTGCTGCATAATATATATCAGCGCTATATAAAATAAGTACAATACGAATACACCAGTCATCATTTACATGAGTTGGGTAAATAGATATCTAAATCAGAAATATATTTACTTAAATGAATTATATGGTTAATGGATAACAGAGTATGGATGCAGAGCATGTATCAATGACATATTAATCTAATGATAGGTCAGTATTCAGCAGCTGTCTCTAATACCCTGGTAAGAGTCATGGTGTGTTAAGGAGGTCAGTAGGATCTTAAAGGTTAGGAGGTTAATGTGTAGGTGTATCTGAGGGATATCTGCAGTCAGCAGGAAAAGAATAAACCTGGCCTTTTAATAGGGCAGGCAATTTATAAATCATGCATGATAATTATGATCAGAAAGGTTAATTGGACAGTTGTATTGTAGCATCAACAAAGAGGTTTGAATGATGAGGTGTTGAAGAATAATGGAGATGCATGAAATTCTCCTAAAACTGAAAAGAAGTATCTAAGACACTGGACTTCAAGCTTGAGACCCCGGTTTGAAACATTTTGTCAGTCAATGTTTCTGTCTGGACATCTCACTCCATCTTCTGGTGCCTTAATACAAACTACTTATACCAGTTAAAGATAGTCTGTTACGGATAAGGGCTAGATTTATGAAGTGTTTAGATCTAGATTTATTTCATATCGTGCTCTGTTTGCCTGTGTGTGTATCTATAGAGGGAATATACAGTGGTGTGAAAAAGTGTTTGCCCCCTTCCTCATTTCCTGTTTTTTTGCATGTTTGTCACACTTAAGTGTTTCGGAACATCAAACCAATTTAAA
>JAKJJM010008798.1:0-19670 GCA_021901965.1 Pipa carvalhoi
CATTATAAAATCGCGACCGCGACAAAAAAATTGTCGCGGTCGCGTCTTTATAATGGGAGTTCGCTATAAGTGAATTTGGGATGGAAAATTCGGACCTACCGGAATGACCCCCGCAGTGGTAGAAAGCAAGAGAGGTGTTATTAATGGTACATATTCAAATTGGGTCACTGTTACTAGTGGGGTTCCCCAGGGATTCCAGTATTGGGCCCTATGCTCAATATATTTATAAATGACTTCGCTGAGGGATTTTATAGTAAAGTTTAAATTTTTTGCAGATGATACTAAACTGTGTAAAGTAGTTAATACAAAGGAGGATAGTACTTTATTACAACTGGATCTAGATGCTTTGGAGGTTTGGGCAGGAAAGTGGCAAATGAGGTTTAACACTGATAAGGTTATGCATATGGGAAGGGAAAATACATATCTAGATTACATACTAAATGAGAAAACACTGGGCAAAACAGACATGGAAAAGGATTTAAGAATATTTGTTGACAATAAACTTAACCAGTGTCAAGCAACCAAACCACACATAGAGCATTGTGTAGTTTTGGGCACTGGTGCACAACAAAGACATAGTAGAGCTTCAGCAGATTCAGAGGCAAGCAACTAAAGTAATAAATGGAATGGGTGCACTACACTACTCAGAAAGAGTATTCAGAGACTATGGAACTCTCTGCCTGAGGAAGTTGAAGTTTATTAAAAGAGTTCAAAAGGGGCTTGGCTGCCTTTCTTGAACACAGGTAGGAATACTAAAGTTATGGGTACTATATTACTAGAGGTGGTTTCTTGATCCATGAAATTATTCAGATAATATTTGGAATATTTGGAACTGTAAAGGAATTTTTCCTTAAGATGAGGATAATAGGCTTTTGCCTTGTGTTTCTGTTGTTTTCCTGTGTATCAGTATTGCAGGATAATAGGCTGAACTGGAGAAATAAAGAAATAATAGGGAAGCGCTATATCAGCAAAGGTTATTCCACCAATCAAAATGGGGTGCATATAATCTCCAAATACACTGCACATTAGCAGAAAATGAACAGGAAAGGATTAAAATACTGCACTAAAAGGGATCCCACTATAAGTGACTGGTATGTATATGTATGTATGTATATTTTTATTTATAAAGCACGACAAGGTTACGCAGCGTTGTACTATCCAATAATATCTTAAAGAATACCCGATGGAGATATGGCTAAATAATGCAGGTGCTCACTCAATGTGTACAAACACAATTTATTAAATCATTTCATCTTAAACAAACCACATCATGATATCACAATACAACTAATCAGTGCAAATTGCTAAACATGTGGGAGCGTCCTCCCCAAAATCACACATAAATTCATTTATACAAATTGTTAACAAACATAAAATTACACATATAAATGAATTCTATTAGAACAACCATCAAAAATTCAGAGAAATATAATTAATGTAATAATAAAAAGCTAATATATGAAAGGAATACTGCACAAGTCTCTTCTTGTAGCAAATACACAAGTGCACAGTCCATAGAATTTAATCACTCTTTTGCCTCTGTGTAACCCAGCACAATGTATCTGTTAATTTAGACACATTGCAACAAAATTGCTTTTAGTTGAGGAGAGATCATAGAACAGCAATGGAGAACCTACGGCATGTGTGCCAAGGGCACTCAGAGCCCTCTCTGTGGGCACACGTTCCGTCACCACCTATGCTCTAAAAGCCATCCCAGTGAGCGAGTGATCTTTTAGTATAGGCCAGTGGTTGGCAAAGTCTTCCGAGGTGGGAGCCAAATCGCTCCCTCCTCCCCCAGCGGCTCTTTCCTAAAGAGCCGCAAAGGGGGAGTAGCGAATGCACCCGATCCCATGACCTGCCGACGTCCAATCAGGAGCGTCGGAGGTCATGGGGCGGGGCTACGGGCGGGACTAGCTAGTGCGCCACGAGCCGCAGAGCGGCGGCTGAAGGGCCACATGCGGCTCGCGAGTCGCACTTTGCCGTCCACTGGTATAGGCCACGGACCCGACCTGACAGTTTTCAGGTTGGATCCACAGCCTACACTGAGGGAGCACTTGCTCGCCAGGAGGATGTGCTGCGGAAGCCACAGCTAGACGTCTCCCCTGTGACATCACTCATTAGCACCTGCACTGCGGGGGAAGGTGCCGATCGATGACATCACTCATCACAAAAAGGTTCGCTACCACTGTCATGGAATCTGTGACATAGATAGTATTCACAGCATGCTTTGTCAGATGCCAGATGAATTGTACCTGATATACTAGAGACTGCTTAGTTCAAATATTACATGGTACTTTCTTGTAACTTTATATGCAAATCGTTACTTATGCTCTTATCCGACTGTACCAGTACCGCTTACTGGGACACAAGTATGATTAACATTATTTAGCAATCCCTTTAGCGATCCTCAGCCCCTTAATCCCAGAGTGAATGTGTTTCTCTGTGTTTACCTTTCTAGAAATATCTGTTTTGTAAGACAAAATACTGATATTATCAGATGTAAGCTTTATTTCTGTCATCGGCTCTTTATAAATATCATTACCAATATGGGGGTCATTCTGTAAAGTCTGAATTGTAGTGTAAAGGTCCGAACTTGCCAGCTAAAGACAGTCGCAATAGACTGCTACTGTCGCAGTAGTGACTTTATAATGAGAATTTTGTCGCAGTCGCGACTTTACAAAGGAAATGTCAAAGCTGGAACTTGGTCACGACTTTTTAATGGGAATCTGCTGTTTGTGAATTCGACAGTTGTTATTCTCACTTTAGAGAATGACCCCCTATGTATTTCCTCGATATTTGGCAAAAACCACTTATAGGACAACTTTTTAATCTTATATAGAAAAAAAAACACAGGAAAAAATATTATATTACTTTCCAAACCTGTCACTAAAATTAAGGAAAATAAATGCAACACTGAAATTATTTAAGAAAGCTGAAAGTGTTAAACATGCTAGTCAACCAAACATATTTATCCTTTAAATCTCCATTAATAAGTAGAATATAAAGGAATTCTAGTTATTGATGTCACAAAGTTAATGAAAGGTGTACGGGAAGCCAGAGGTGTTGTGTATTTGTATGTGTGTGTCTGTGTTGTGTGTTTGTGGCAGGGGGAGGCATACATTTCTGCCCAAATGTAAACTCTGCTTTATATCGCATTGCTGCAGCATCTTCCTGTACTCTTATCAGCACAGAAAGCAAGCATTGATTTCCTCTCAGGATATGCTCTCTACATGTGTTTTGTATATTCATATTTCTTTCCCAGGATCACAGCTGAGTTGAGTAGAACATGCACCTTCACTACCAGCTGAAAATGAGGCTGCATTTAAATGTCTTAAAATGTATATATTTAAATATATATTTAAAGCAGGAATTCACTTATTCTTTTCTTGCTCATGATTGGAACATTTTAGAGGTATGGATCCAATTTCACAAGGAAATTACAGGTGTATAAAGGAACCAAAAGTTACATTTATTAGAAAAGAAAAATGCTATGCCAACAAATGTCATTAGGACTCCATGTCAGGATTCCCTACATGTGATACATATTGGATTGATCCAATTAAGAGATCCATGGCTTCATAAAATAAATGGTGTTTAAATGTCATTGCAGAGTGTTTTCTGCTATATCCTATGATTACCGGTATTCAGTGTCTTTCATTGTCTTGAACTATTAACATGAAGTAGTTACAATGTAACATACATTTACTTACAATCAAAATTTAAATGGCCCAGGATAGCCATTTAATTTTCTTTTATAAAAATCAAAAACTGGTCAAGCTCAGCCATATATGGAATTGCAGGATCACATAAGCTATGGAGACTGTAAGCGGCATATAATTAGGAATATTAGATATGGAAGGGGAGGAGGATTTCTCTGGTTCTCAGCCAAGGGTTCTTGAACCAATATGCAGCTAATTAAGTAGGATCCTGTTCCACTGGATACATACATACATATGTACATACATATGATGTATGTATGTATGTATGCATAATTTTATTTATAAAGCGCCACAAATTTACACAGCGCTGTACAATTCAGCAATACAAATATAAGACAGACATGTGAAAAGTGCATTACACAATACAAGCAAGTAACTTACAAGCATAAAAACACTTTAAGTGCCAGGTTGTGATTGACACAGTAGGTTGGAGGTCCCTGCCCCCCAGAGCTTACAATCTAAGAAATTATGTTTCTTCAGGCCACTGCTACTCAATGCATCCGCCTTTGTACAAATTCACACAATATATAGAAAATAGCAGTCTGATCAATTACCGTAATGTGACTATTTGTGTTTGATAAATCATCTTGACGTGTTTTGGGCTAGTAGCCCTTTTTCATTTGAGAAATGGGTATTAGCCAAAAGCATGTCCTGACACTGGTTTATTAAACACAAGTAGTCACATTACTGGAATTGGTCAGACTGCTATTTTTCTTTATACTGCGATTCCTCCAACCAATACACAAGGCTAGAGAAAAAGAAGATAAGCAATTCTTATTTACTATTCTACTATTCTAAAACACACAAATCTTTGCATTAAAGTTGTGCATAAATTGGTGTAAATTTGGGCCTATCTAATGTTAAACTGTATTTAGTAACTTGAACAAAAGGAAAGAAAGGGACAAGTGGAAGCAAGGCACCAAATGAGCTTCTAAAAATTCAGCTAACAGTCTGACAATCTGTTTCCATTTCCACTGGGGACAAAATTGTCCTAGCTGAGTTCTCCAACTGAACAGGTCTGAGGAGCCAGCTATGACAAAAGGAAAGATGGTCACATAACTGCACTACTCATAGTTTTGAGCATAGCAATGTTCAGTTCACCTGTCCTGGTGTCAGATGTATTTTAATGGGGAGTATATGTATTTTTCAGTAAAGTTACATCAGTCAGCAATTTTAGAAATTCTTGTAGCATTTATATATTTTGGGTTACACACAGGTGACAGGTACAATTCAACATAGAGATTTAGTTAATGCATATTAATTTGAGGATGTATTATGCTACTTTAAGCACCTTTTTCTAAACCACAAAATCTCCACAGCTGATTCTGAACTCTAGCAGCAGATCAGGGAGGAGCTAAAACTGGTTATTTATGGTTTTATGAATGTTGAAAATTCTGGCTTCTGAGTTAGCGTAGACTGAGAGAATTTGATAGGTCAGAATAAGTGTGTCTTATGGATGGGTTAGAATAGGTGTGTCTTATGGATGGGTTAGAATAGGTGTGTCTTATGGATGGACTACAATTTGTGTGTCTTATGGATTGATTAGAATAGTTGTGTCTTATGGATTGATTAGAATAGGTGTGTCTTATGGATGGGTTATAATAGGTGTGTCTTATGGATGGGTTATAATAGGTGTGTGTTATGGATGGGCTACAATAGGTGTGTGTTATGGATGGGTTAGAATAGGTGTGTCATATGGCTGGGTTACAATAGGTGTGTCATATGGATGAGTTAGAATAGGTGTGTCTTATGGATAGGTTACAATAGATGTGTCTTATGAAGGCTTAACAGAAAGAAAAAAACTGTTTCAGATGATTCAGCTAACACATCAGGAGCATCATATTGTGTTAATCTTGGGAAGCAAATCCATTTCTGAAGAGACCTGGAATAACCTTGCCTAATACTCATGCCAGGGTAGCAAGAATGATCTACTGTGCGGTAAAGAAAGTCTTATATGGCTCACTAGTCTACAGAAAGCTGTCCAAAAAAAATTACATTGACTGTTATTAGCTGTGTTTTTTGTTTGTTTTACTTGACATTCTTTATTATGTCATGTAGAGTCTAAATAGCTGAGTTAATTCTCCAGAGATGATCACTGGCACTCCACCCATCCTTCAATGTTTAGATTCCATTCTAAAAGAAACCTTCTGTAAAACGTGTATTTACTCACTGACAGCTCTGTATGAGTATAGCCAAAGCTTACCTAATTCTTTTATTGCATTTCCTGTCTTTATTCAACCTCATTTACATGGAAAGGGCACGCTGCAAAATTCGAGGAATATCAAGACAGAGGTAGAAAGGTCAAATTTTTAAACTTTGCTTCCTCTTCTTTGGGGTGCCCCTCCCTTTCCTTCCTAAGAATAAATCTAATCGGCAGTAATGCTCCTTCTGAACAATTTAAATGCATAGTCAGAAGGGAGGAAGATTTATAGGTTTCTAAAGGTAGATTTTTTGGTTTGTAGATTTCATTTGCTTACTCAACCAGTAACAAATTTTATGAGCATAAGAATAGCAAAATGGAAAAACAAACTTCAGATGATCTTGAACAACTGGTCTTATTTACCATTATCACAATTCTCTATCATCCTGAATACAAAAGAAATAGAGCCTTATTGACTAAAGTCCAAATACTTGAGTAGAGCTATGAATTCATATCTATTTGTCACTTCCCCATGTTCACTTATTGACTAAACTATTTGAAGTGGCGAATTCATGACCAATTGGGCATCTACAATAGTTGCAAACTTATCAAGCTCCTTGCATCACTTAGTGCGCATCAAAGGTGCAAATATGACTAGGTGAACTGTTCCGAATTCACCTGCTTGACTTCGCCACTTCAGACTGGCAAATTAGGGGGTTGATGACAGGGCTCCAGTGTTATGTAAGGCGACTATTTAATCAAAAGTGACAATGGTGACTGCGACTAAGTGACAACATGACCTAGGGACAAGGTTACATAGAAATAAATAAAATATTCACAGAATACTTAGTGGAACAGTGTGAGAGTGATGTCACTTCTCTTCACTTGTCGAATTGACCTCACTCGACCTGACTTCTCATCCTACTTCTATCTGACTGACTACGCCACACTACACATGCAACAGTGATCACCGCTGTCCACCAGTTCGGCAAGTCTATTCTCTGCTTAGTCAATACTGTGAAGTGAATTCGTGTCTATTTTGGCAATGCAAATTGGATTGTAGCGAGGTGAATTCACCCTTTAGTCAATGAGGCCCATAATGTTTTAAACTAAGTTTTAAACATGTTACCAGCCTAAGCAGATATATGTAATACTGAAGTATTCACTGCTTAGTTATTACAGGAAACCACACAATATGAAACACAGATAGAAATCTTGGGAATAAAACAAGATTGAAAATAAATTGTGGAAAAATTATTGAAACTTTCATTTTCTTAACAAAGCAAGATTTGCATTACCTTTAAGGCACCAAAGAAAAATGAGTTTTATAAGCAAGATGCAGCTGTGTACACAAAGTCAATACATAGATTAGCCTAATGGAAAACTCTTCCCTAGAATAATGGAGATAACATAAGGGACTCCACTGGATATGGAGAAAAAGAAGATCCACCAACAGCACAGGAAGGGTTTCTTTAACAAGTGGAAATGATAATGAGAGATTTAACAGTTGTGTTTAAATATATATTGAGTTAAACTATGGAAAGTTTAGACTTTCTTACTAGTCATTATTTAAAAAAAAAAAAATCAGTGATAATTGATGCAGAAATTTTCAACCAGAGTTATTAGTCTAACAGATATAAAAGTTTGTAAATGAGGCATCATTTGTGCATCCTCTAGTACATTTGCGATGGGAAATGATTTGTCCTAACCCCTTCTCTCCATTTTCTACAAACATTGCACACAATTCAAAGACAAAACAAAATTCCCAGGTAACACTGGAACTTAAATTAACGTCAAATGCTATAGTTGAATTAAACCTATGGACATATCTATTGCAATTGTGACTCGAAATTAACTTTCTCAACCCTTTTTGCAGGTATAAGTCAATATGTTATCAAGCTTTAGCATGAGTCAATATTTTTTCCCAGAAACAGGAACATTTTATTTTACTTAAATACTGGTTAGCATTCATTTCAGTAGACTTACCAGAGTTGAAGGCAGGAGACCAGGAAATCCCAAATATCTGCTTAAAACAGTCACACATTGTCATAAAAAAAATCAATATATTTTATTTTTGATTTCCCCACTTGGGCCACTTCTTAGCTCTTGAATTTCTCAGCACAGCCTCACTCAATGTTATGTGTAAGCCTGGCCATACAGACAGAAAATGCAATATATCCCCTACAGATTAACACACAGACGATGTCAGCATTTCACAAAAGCTGGTTTCAAACATCCACCATTGTCCAGCACCAGGAGGGTTTAACAAAACATGCCAAAATCCCTTGTTTGAAGCTTTTGGGACAGAGAGAAGGGGCAGGCATTAGAATAAAACTGCAATGCTTGTTTGTCTAAAGCAAACAGGCGAATGAAATTATGTGTCAAGTCTATATGAGGTGGAATTAAATCTCTTACAATTCTTTAGGGCAACATATTTATGCTGCTTCCTCAATATTACTAATAAAAGTGAATCAGGCAAGGTAATTTTATATGAAACCCTATTGCAATCATTCACATTTATATACATGGTTTTATTACCATAAATTAACTTGCCTTATAATGGGGAGGGGCCAGCATAATATACTTGTAATAAAATAGAACTATGCTAAAATGCTAAGTTATACTTGTTATACCTCTACCCCATGTGTCTCAGATGAGTTTGTTTGTATCCATAAATTGACAGCCATGATATTAGAAAGAAATGAAGATAAGCATGCCACCTGTTGAGTAGGGTGAGCCACAATGGTGGGCATGCTTCTCCCTCTTCTTTACTGCACAAGTACGAGTGCTGTGCACAAGTAAGGAAGTGGTACTGGGTGTCAGCGCAAGAAGAAAATTGAATTGTATTGAATGTTAGAATAATTTGTACTTCATTTTTACATCAAAATGAATATATATATATGTAGCAGGCACACAGATTATCTACACCAATAAACATTCATTCACAGACTCAAGGCTCAAGTGGTAACTTTACAGCAACTAAGAAGCTGCTAAGAACATTGTTATTTTATATTTATAATGCAGAATTCACTCCAACAGTTGCCTCTGACTTTAATGTCAAAAAAGGTCCCTGTGAATTTAACTGCTGTTGAAATTTAAGGATTAGTAACACTAAGGAAAAATTCTCAGTTGGGTTGGCATGAGTTATTCAAATACAGCACTTGTAAAAAAAAAAAAAAATACAGTCTTTGAAGTTAATTTAAAAAAATTAATTTTATTTCCTTCTGGCTGTTCGTATTTTTACTGGTAGCAGCCATGTTGTTAAACAGACCTCACCCAGTCCCATTGCTTTCTATGGTGCTTTAGATAATACAGATTCAGAAAGTGAGCCCTAAAGCCCAATTTTTAAAATAAAACAGCTAAATACCCTACTTCATATACACAATTTAATAGTTTTGGATTTGCAAATTTAATATAGGATAGATAGAAATAAATTTTAGGCATTTTATTAGTTGGTGTTACTGTTCTGTTAATGGGAAAGCAATAAAAATGTAAAGCTGTCATACCATTTTCCAGCTCTCCTAGATTAACATTAATTACTTGGACTGGAAAGTAATAAACATAATGGATATTTTAGAGAATTATTAAAGACCTTAAACACCTCTGAGTTCCATGCCATGTGATGGGTCTGTCAGAAATAAAGGGCAATTGTTGTGTCATTCTGGTAAGTCAAGGTTTTGTGCAAATCTAGGAATAGTAGCCATGAAAGCCATTGTATTTCAACTTGATAGGTTCAAGTCATTATGTGCTACCTAATCATTTACAGTGCTCAGATCCAGGCTGTTATACTTCTAATAATATCATTCCAGAATGTATTATATAATAATAGATTTCAGAATGCTGTATGATATTTACTAAATGTCTTGTGTTATTAAAAGTAAGTTGCTCATATTTTGTTACTAAGCTTAATAAAATCTGTTTTTTCTAAAACTCAGTTATTCACCACTCATCTGAATAACCCTGAAACAATTGCATTAAAAATGACAGATTTTCTGCAACAGAAATTCCTTCACAGTTCTCTATGCCTAGGCAGCCATTGCTGTCAGAGGTGGCAAATTACACTTTAAAGCACTCCGGCACCAGCCTCCTTGTCTTCCTATCATTTCCCCAGTCATCCAATGCACATGGGAATTCCACTTCCTCATTAGCAGGAAAGTTCTTTTGTGGTTTTCTTTTCTGCACATTTTAAATGTTTCACCTATGACGCAATACCCTAATTTCCTGTGCTAAATACGAGTGTCCAGGTACATAGGGCTGTGGCATTCCCACTCTTAATGGATGTACATTGAATGGATAGCTAGGTAAGTGATAGGAAGAGACAGAAGCTAATTCTTATGCACCTTCATGTGTCGTTCACTGTAGAGATTCTGAATGCCATGTAGGACTGTTTGATACAGAATATCAGAATAATATACTTTGTTTTGAAATATGATTATATAGCACAGATGAACAAAATATGGTGTATTTGCTTTCACAATAGCTCCACTTTAAGGTTGATGGGACATGGTACACATAAAAAGTTTAAGCAAATTCCCAAAATGGATCTAAAATGTTATAGTCATGCCAATTACAAACCCTGCTAAATACATCACATTTCCTCACCAAACTGAATGAAAAGGCATAACTGCATGGGTAAGCGGGAGGAGGCAAAGCAAGTCCTTTACAACAGTTTCTCACCCTAGAATTCTTCCTGACCGTGGCTGGTTACACCAAAACCCTGGCAAGAATTGTTTTAAAATTTGGACTTCTGTGTTTCAAGGTGATACTTTTTGACTTATGACATTCACAGCCACAACAGCATTGTCATGTATGGGGGAGCAGATTCATGGCTATTTAATCAACCTGCTTACTTTAGAACAAGTAGTGGTGATCAAACGTCTCGTGTGGCATTATCCTACAAAATGAAATACTTCTCTTTACTTGTTTTGATTCTTACAGACAGCATGATTTTGCAGCCTTCATTGACTAAATCAGTGCTGTGGCTCGCGACGCCTCTCCCTAGCCCCACTCTGTTGTAGCCCCACCTATGACCGCAGATGCTCCTTCTGATTGGACGTCGGAAGGACATGGGATCGGATGCTTGCACTCCTCCCCATTTGCGGCTCCATAGCGATCAGTTGGTGGTGGAGGAGGGAGTGAAATGGCTCCCTCCTCCTCTAACTTTGACGATCACTGGACTAAATTATAACAAATTGCCATGGAGATATTTCTCTCCTGTGAAATGTGCTAAATCATCAAACAAAACTGAGAAGACAAACAAGGAACAGCTTATTCATGTGTTCCAAAAGTAGTTGTTGTTTAATAGCCTTGATTCATTACAATGATACTACTTAAAGAAGGAAGCTAGCAAGGCTGACAGATTTTTTTGTGTGTATCAAAGGAAGAATACTGTTTTGTTGCAAGAAGGCAAATTTAAAAAAACAGCCAAAACTCCTACAAAGGATGAAAACATTAATTCATAGATGCAAATCCAGCCAACTCTTATGAGATAGTGAGTTGCCATCTTTCAACCATAGCCAATCTTCTCCAATCTCTGCTGCTCATTACTCCTCTAAAGTCGATGAGTTCAAAGAGCTGTAAAGTAGGACTCAAGCAAGGTTGTTTTTCACAAATTATATGTGTGGGTGTTACTGCTAGTGGATTACAATTCTAGCTCCTACCCCTTGAGTCTCTTCAGCTATGCTCCTTAATATTACGGTTACAGTTGTTTCGTATCTCCAGTGCCTGTCTGTTATAGTCCCCCTGTTCTTGCCTCTTGTCCAGCTAAGACAAGTAGCGTGTTAACCTAGGAGTTGTGACCTAAGAGATCCCTTGCAGAGGTTAAAGGTGTGGGGGAAGGATGGGAACTCATTAGACATTTAAGTGTGGGAAAACACATAAAATATCTCTCATAGCCCCCTCGGCATTGTGTTAAGCCTATGAGTGTATTGTAGCACCAACTACCGAGGGTATTGAACACCACTTCTCTTGGTTAAAAGAGTGTGCCAATTCTGCTACATGCTTTAAAGATTATTCCATTTTAAATTTCCATGGTTTGCTTGCATCAAACTGTAAGTAGGTTATGGTGCTGTTGTACAACAGACTGAGGAAAATATCAATAGCAAAAATGGCACAACTGACTAAACTATCAAATCACTATTTCATCTATAATACCTTTACAATGAGACACTGTGCATGGTTATTTCATTTAAATCAGCAGGAAAGCTCCTACAATATATTTCTGAAAGTGATGACACCCATTAACGCACACAGTGAATAAGTTTTATAATCATAGCTTTTTTTCAAGCTGAGGAGAGCAATTTTCAGTATTAACTTCCTTGCTATGGTAAGCAACAAATGCAAAGAAAATGATCTCACACTGGCTAATGCACAGTAAGATTAAATGGCTACTCAGTCCATCTATCATCACTAAGGCAAAGGATACTGACAAGCAGTTGTAGAAGAAAATGTAAATTTTGATTCTTTACTCAAGACATAATGGTGTTCACATATACACATCAATACAATGAAACTACAGAAAATTGCACACTAAGATGGTCATGCTGTAAAGTGAGAGTTTGACTGTTGAATTCACAGACAGCGGATTCCCATTATAAAATCGCCACAACAATTTTTTTTTTTTAAAGTTCCAACTTTGACATTTCCTTTGTAAAGATGCGACTGCGACAGTAGCAGTCTATTGTGACTGTCTTTAGCTGGTGAATTCAGACTTTACAGAATGACCCCCTAAGCCCTTTACCACTTGTGCAAAATATATTCTAATGGGGGACAAAATGACCAATGACTTTTCTAGATGTGCTTTACTGCAACCAAATGGCTTTGCTGAATTTTTGTTTTGTAAACAGCATCTAGAAAAGCTACCAGGCTTTTCCTAGTAAGCCAATGCCCTAAAAGAAGCCTTGACACTTTTAAGGACGTATTTATCAGAGTGAATTTGCCTTACTATTTTTTTTTGCCCATATTGTTGCCAAATTAGATGTACATATTTGCAAAACCGCATATTAACAAGTGTTGAAGTGAATTGTTGCATAGTGAACAGGTGCAGTGGCCTATTGTAACAAATTTCTCATAAATAAGCATATTGTAGGGAAGTGTAAAACAAAAATTAAAAAAAAAAAAAACAGACCTCTAATAACTGCACACACACAGAAATATGAAAATGCAAAGGAATTTATTAAATAGAAAAAAAAAAAAAAATTGCAAGATAAAACTCTACAAAATCCCCTAAATGGAACCACCCAAAGGGTGGCATCACCACCTCCTAATTAAAGCACAATGCAAAACCTCCAGTTCCCCAAAAACTACCACCTACAATAAAGTGCATAAAGGCAACAAAATCACCCTGTGTAAAATGCCAGTCCTACACTGAAAGTGTCAAAAATGCAAAGGGAGTCAAAGGAAATAAATCAGAGGTAAATAGGAGGTAGAGAGGGAGGAGGGCGAGCGCCCAACCAAGCAAGCACACGGACACATTTCGCCTCTGGCTATAGAGGCTTCCTCCTGTGTGTGACACTCTCCCTCTTTACCTCTGATTTCCTTTGACTCCCTTTGCATTTGTTTGACACTTTCAGTGTAGGATTGGCATTTTACACAGGGTGATTTTGTTGCCTTTATGCACTTTATTGTAGTTCGTTTTTTGGGGAACTGGAGGATTTGCATTGTTCTTTAACTAGGAGGTGATGATGCCACCATTTGGGTAGTTCCATTTAGGAGATTTTGTAGAGTTTTATCTTGCAATTTTTTTGTTTGTGAGTTTTTTTGCCATTTAATAAATTCCTTTGAATTTTCATATTTCTGTGTGCGTGCATTTATTAGGTCTTGTTTTTGTTTTATTATTGCTTTCCTCTAGCACTGCACCTTTTTGTTCAGTTTAATTTGTATGCGCACTCCTGCCTCTTTGTGGATTCATTATTGTAGGGAAGTGATGAGTTGTTTCTATGGATCTGTTTGAAGCAGACAGTGACACTAAATATTAATTTCTACCTACTGGGATCAGGAATAAGTAATCCTAAGGATGGACAACTTCACCATTTTGTTGACTTTGATCAGAATAGAGGCAAGTCTTACAAGAATTACCTTTATTTAAGTGGTAGACAATTCCTAGCGCATCTTGGCACCAGGCACACTACCATAGCACCATGAGGTGTTTGCAGTGGAAAGACTCCTAAAAGAACTATGGGAGGACTTGATTCAATGCAAAATTCACACTTGTGTCATAGCTTTGATTAAACAGTCTTTCACAGGCTAACTGGTTGCCATGAGTTACACTACCAGTGCAAGTTAGCATCGCTTATTAAAGGAGTATAATTTCCTTTCAGGTAACAGTTTATAAGGCTGAAAAAAGACTCAAGTCCATCCAGTTCATCCTGTTTTCCCGCAATGTTGAAGGTATGAAACACTTCTGCAATTAGCCATGTTTTCAACTTTGTTATGAATAACGTAGAAATACATATTATTCAGTTTCATTTTATTACATTTCAATACATTTGAGTTTTTTTTTTTTTTTTTTTCTTTCCAAAAATGAAACAAAAAAAAAATGGAGGTAGTTGTCACATGAGCAAGGGTAAATTCTTTATGGAAGTGCAATAAAGGAAAATTAAAAACAATAACCGAAAGGTTTTTATCATTTGCTCAAGCATTTCTATTTACTCGTTTCAGAATCTGTTCTTTTCCAACAGTAACAATGGCCAATTCTATTCGACGTCCATAAAGTGCATTTGTGCAGTGCTGTTAATAGAGAAGAAAAAAAAACAAAAAAACAAACAAAACACATTACTACACCATTCTAAGCAGAATAAAAATTCTGTCAGTGAGGTAAACCTTCATGCACTCACCAACTTCACACATTTAGAGGGAACCTAACAGCCTCTAATCCAACACTTCACCAACAATATAGTAAATAACTATGCAGATGTTATGACAGTACTGGTTTATATTCAGGTTGATTCGAAAATCACTCTGCACATGCCTGTTAGTGACTTTGAGCTGTAAAACATCTCAGTGAAGGAAACACTAGCCTCAAACACCCCCCGGGCAGTCTCCCCTCCATACAGTGCAGCAGAACCCCCATATAGTGCACAACAGGTAAAGTGGTGCAAGGTAATTTGCAGCTCTGCAATTTTCTTTTACTCACCCACCCTCTCTCCATATTGTGGTGCGCCAACCTTCACTTAAGATACTGTGCTGCCCCACAAAAATCCCTCCCATTCCCAATACTGTGCTGGCCCCACAACCCCCCCCTCACTTGGCCCTCAGAAGGGGGAGGGGTCACTACTTTGGTCCCCTCCCTACCTCTTCAGTGGCCCAGCTGTGTCTGCTCTAGCACAAAGCACTACAACATTCCTTTCCCCAGTGCTACATTTAACTTCCTGCGAGCTGATCACAGGAAGTTAAAAGCATTGCTGGGGGAGGGAAGAGGAACGCTGTAGTGCTAAGTGCTACAGCAGACAAAGTTGGGCCATGGAAGTGGTAGGTAGGGACAGGGAAAAGATGGGCGCACCAAGATAGTGCAGTCAGGCCCTGCTCAGCAGCATGAGAGATGCAGTGTAGTGAAGTTCCTAGCCTGTTTACCTAGGTTAGATGGGGGCCACACCATTTCAGACCAAACAGACACTTCTCATGGTGGTTTTACTAGTTACTTTATATGATCTGTTAAATGAATAATGCACTTTGCAATAGACCTTTGCTTATTATTTCACCATTAAATGAGAAAATATTTTTTCAAATTTAAAAACTTAGAAGTGATAAGCAGGGCTGTGGAGTCGGAGCCCATTTTGGTGGAGTCGGGGCTTTGGTTTACTGACTCCACAGCCCTGGGGCTGTGGAGTCGGAGTCGGTGCCCATTTTGGTGGAGTAGGAGTTAGGGAAAATTGAGGAGTCGGAGTCGGGCTTTGGCTTACCAACTCCACAGCCCTGGTGATAAGTCTTCTAGACAGTCATTTAACCAAAGGACCTTAATTTCAACATCTGATTTGAAACCTTTGATCACTCAAATTCACAGAACTTACCTTTCCATCCACAATATTTCCTATTACTCCTGCAGTTTCTGGATTGGGATGGCAAAATTCACAGGGCATCCATCTGAAAAGGAAGTCAAATTTCAGAGATAAACTAACAGATTCACTTTACAGCTGTAGATGGGCATTGGAACTGTACTGCCACTTGTACAAACATGTGGCAGTAAGTAGGTAGAAAAATTGGTGTATTAACATAAGTGTTGAACCATCGTTTATGATAGTGTATGGATCACAAAATGGATAAAAACCCAAAGACAGGTCATGGAGTGATTAGTTCGCATTTTGCGAAATCCAGTGAGGTATCCATGTGAACATAAACAACCCACACACAAAAAATATACCCAGTTTAGACAGACAACACAAATCTGTTCTTTAGAACTGTGGTAAGGGAGAATGTATGCATGTATTGGAAGCTTAATAATGCCACTGTGTACTTACCAAGAAACTAATAAGACAGTTTAAAAAACATAACACGTTAAACAAATATTTTGTCAAATTTTGTCTGCAGGAGATTACAAGCCAGACAAAAATCAATTATGGTTGATTGCTGTAATAAATTGTTCAGGATACTAGTCTTGTCACTCACTGTAAAGGATGTGTGAAATAAGCATACAGTCTGTTAAAAGTTTATTATTAACATTAAGCAAATAAAAATTGAATGTTCAAAAATGGTTTCCATGTGTGAGCTAATTTATGGGCTAAGAAATTGTTTAAAAAGCCTAATTAAAAACTAAGTTATAATTTGTGTGTATATCCAGACCAACATACACAATGGGGCTGTAGGAGCTGAACACAGACTAGAAAAAACACTGCAAAATGAAGGAGACAATCTTGACAAGAAGTCACGTGGATTTCCCAGTACACACAAAAAAAAAACAGCATCATTTTACAAGACCTGGCAAAGCCAAATTAGCAAGTTTGCCATTACCAGAATATAAGGTCACAAGAGTGCACATGCTGTGCAAATATCAGCCATTGATAGTCTCTCCCCATACAAGAATGTATGCGTTTTGGATGGAGTCAAGGACAGTCCATTTCTTAAAATCCTTCTTTGCTTTATCTGTAGTCTAAAATGAGACATGAAGTACAATCAATATATGATCTGCTAGGTATAAATAGCTAAAGGCTAAAATACCAGTAACACAAAAAACTTCATGTGTCAGTTGGATTGACTTACTCATACACAGTTCCTTTAAAAAGTATACAAAAAAAAACAAAAAAAAAAAACAGTTGTTCAAAGTATTGACTAACCCCCATTATGACCTATTTTACAGTTTGATGGGGACATGAGTAAACTGAAATTGGTAAAGCAAAAAGGAATAAAAAACAAACCACTAAATTATGCTTTACTTATACATCTATTAAAACCTTGAAAAAGGGTCCCATAGTCATATTTTTGCAACAAGAACCTAGTGTGTGGATGCCTCTCTTTACTGCATTATAGAATGTATTTGCTCCTGCGCCTCAAAGTAAAAGTGCAGGTGTGCAGAACAGACTATCACAAAGTAATATCTGAAGTGATTTATGCTTTTAAACAAAGATTTCTCATTTGTGCATAGGACTTACTGAAGATATGGCACCTTAACATGACAACAAGTTTATAAATACTACAAGTTTAGATTTTTCTAAATGTGCGTCTCCATTCTGAAGTTTCAGTGACTTTCAGTATTTCCAACTGCACTGTACACATTTTGTTGGATCTTACTCAAGCAAGTCCAGCATGTTCTCACTGGAATGCACAGAAGATACCACATAATGTATGCACCCTCGTCACCTCCTTGCGAGTGGCTGTTCCCACAAGATGGTAATTATAGTGCAAGCAGTAAACACTCAAGAATTTGTAATATACATGCACACAATACCAGTACAGAAAGAGCCCAAAGATTGGGTATAACCAAGCATCTCCTTATTAATAAGTGACAATCACATATGGATCAAAACTCACCTATGTCGGAACTACGCAACTCATCTGGGGCAGCTACAGGGTAAATAAAGAGAAAGTTTAAAAAAAAAAAAAAAAAAAAAAAAAGGTGATGCATAGTTAAACTTTTTGGGGATGCATGTACTGCAATGATATTCCTGTTACATTACATGCTTTCCTAGTTTCTATAAAGACATTACAGACAGCATTATATCATATCTTCTTTCAACCTTCATCCCCTTCCATTTTGGTTATAACAGGCTTACAGAAAAGTGGATTCGGAGGGGGCACTTATCCCACATTGGCAGAAAAAGCTATCATATTTATAAACAAACTCTAGGGCAGTGGTTCTCAACCTTTTTATTGCCGCGACCCCTTTAGTACAATTCCCTGTGATTTGGTGACCCCCATTCATTAATTGTTATTGGGCCACCCCATTCACACCTATATATTTCCAATGGTCTTTGGCGATCCCTGGGAAATAGTCATTCGACCCCCAATGGGGTCCCGACCCACAGGTTGAGAACCACCATACTAGGGTTATACAAAAACTCTAAACAGACAAACTTCCCAACATCTAATATAGCAAAAGTGTCTCTATAAAAAGCAAACTATCTTGTTTACATAAAATGATAATAAATTAGTGGACCTCTTTAGAAACCTGAGAGAGCATTGTCCATTCAGTTTCCTTAAGGAGGTTAATAGTGTCAGAGAGGAGAAACATGCAATGAAAAAGGAGGCTATGTATACAAAAGGATATCCTGATTAGAGATCACCATCTGAGAAGAGAAGCCAATAAATACCATCTGCAATTGGGTAAGGAGAAATCAAATAAGCACATAGAAAAGACCTTTAGGGTAGGTCTTCTGACGGAAGTTTCTGGGTAGCCACTGTGACTTTCTGGCTTGCACATGTGTAGAAGTGCTGTTTCACTGCAAGAGCCTTTGCATGTCTGTACTGCCAGTGTAGACAATAAG
The DNA here is from genome assembly GCA_021901965.1 of Pipa carvalhoi. Lineage (NCBI taxonomy): Eukaryota > Metazoa > Chordata > Amphibia > Anura > Pipidae > Pipa > Pipa carvalhoi. Next base: position 18,774 of record JAKJJM010008798.1, read on the forward strand.
AAAGGGGCAGCTGCAGCTCTAACATTATTGCAGTGGAAAATATGAAGATTTTTTAAATTGGCTTGTTCCACGACTTGCAGGGCCCCTGTTGGCCAATATAAACTCTACCCCAAAATAAAACAGCCATTTTAAGGGCTTGATTAAGTTCCCCTTTAATCAGACAAAGGTTTCTAATGGTAAAAGAACAGAGAAGACCATTGTGAACTCTGTTATGGAATGCAATGTTGGTGTGAAGGGCAGGGAGACAGTTTGTTACAAATGTTTAAGTAGGCAGAGGCTGGTGTGATTATTCTGCAGAGCAAGCAGAACCAAGACTGTTTCAAGTATCAACACTAAAAATGCAAAACAGCAAGATGTCCAACTGAAAATAAAAAAAAGTTTTAAACTATTTATATCAGCTTTCAAAGAAAACTGACACAATCCCACACTGTACTCCTAGAACAAGGTTCAACAAAGACTTACCAAGTTAAAGAAGTTGAACCAAGGATTTCCACTGTCCAACATATTTAGGTGCATATATTTGTAGGGCAAGTATGCTCTGTTAAAAGACCAGTAACACCAGAAAAAAAAAAAAAAAAATGTCCATATGATGTGACAGTTTCTTAAATAGTACTTGCAAAAATGTATGTTTAAAAAGAAAAGCTTCTTCATCATTTAGCTTTGCAAGAAATAAGTCTTAATGGTTTTTAGTGTCCTAAAAGGCCCAACAAACTGAGTAAGACTATGTATTCTAGAAATACTTCTAATATTTAAAAGCAGAAATTAAATAGGAGGTATACAAGTATTTTAGAGATACTTCTGGTATTGCTATACTTTTAAGAAAAACTAAATGCTAGCCCTTATACAATATGTATGTATGTATGTATGTATGTATGTATGTATGTATGTATGTATGTA
>JAKJJM010008813.1:0-13042 GCA_021901965.1 Pipa carvalhoi
TTCCCTAAACTTTTTTTTAACTATTTGTGGTAGCAATTGGCTTAGTATAAAGGAGTTTTATATGTATGTGGGCAGTAATATTGGCACTATAGTTCTTCTTTAAGGAACACTTCCAAATATGTAATGGAACATCTCCTTGTTTCCTGAAAAATGTCTTTACCATGCAGGAGATTCCACTTTCTGAGAGGTTGGGGGATCATCAGAGGATCTTATCACAGAAAGAAACCAAGTGGATCTTTGAGCTGAAGACTTTAGCGCCGGATGAACTTAATAGAGACTTTGATTTGTGGTCTTTTTCAATATTCATTTTGGTTTTCTTACAATCCACATAGTATATCTATCTTTATTTATTTACTTATATGGTTTATGTCATTATTTATGTAACCTTGCTCAAATTTAAATATCCTTTATTTTAACCAAAATGTACACATGTACCCTTAGCTGATCACCATTAATAAACTTTCTCTAGACCCAAGTTTTAAATATATATTTTTTTCACACTCACTGTAGTATGTTTTATGGTTCCCTTTCTAGTACTCAGCATCATGAATTATAGTGCCTCTGTTTTCTATTTTTAAGTTTCCAATTTATGTATATTATCTATTTTAAAGGGTCCGCTTTATGTATATAATCGATTTTAAGTTTATGCAAGCACTAAAAAGTTAAAGTTTGAGTCTAACCTTGAATTTTGAGAAGTTCGGTATGAGGTTTGGCTAAAACCTGAACCTGATCTCCAAACTCCATTAAAGTCAATGGGAGAAGATATTCTGGTTAATTTTTATATCCATACAGGTGAGGAGAAGCTGCAATTAGCATCCATAACAGTAAAATGGATATGAGGAACAACTTAGTGAAGGAAATTTGGCTCTAAGATTTACAGAAAAAATATTCCCAGGCTAAAATAATTCATTCCTTTGAATGGCTGATGGAAAAGAGGAGGACAGCGTAGCTAGAGGGGGGCAGCGCTAGCAGCTATTACAGGGCCCCATTCACACCGGTATAGCAAATGGCACATGGTAACTGGCAGGAAGCCCCTATCACTTTTTGCATCAGGGCCCAACAACATGTCATATACGCTACCCTTCAAAAGTTTGAGGGTCACTTAGAAATTTCCTTATTTTGTAAAGAAAAGCACAGTTTTTTTCAATGAAGCTAACATGAAATGAATAAGAAATACACTCCATACATAGTTAATGTACTGAATATTTATTCTAGCAGCAAATGTCCACTTGTTAATCTACACAGGCTTATAGAGGCCTATTTCCAACAACCATCACTCCAGTGTTCTAATGGTACATTGTGTTTGCTAACTGTGGAAGAAGGCTATTGCATATTTTGAAAAACTTTTGAAAACCCTTGTGCAAGTATATTTGCACAGCTGAAAGCAGTTTGGATGATTAGAGAAGCTATAAAACTGACCTTCCTTGGAGCTTGTTGAGAATCTGGAGAATTACATTTGTTGGTTCCCTTAAACTCGCAAAATGGCCAGAAAAAGAGAACTTTCATGTGAAACTCGACAGTCTATTCTTCTTCTGAAAGATGAAGGCTATTCTATGTGAGAAATTGCCAAGAAACTGAAGATTTAATACAATGGTGTGTACTACTCCCTTCAGAGGAGGGCACAAACAGGATCTAACCAGAGTAGAAAGAGAAGTGGGAGGCCCCTCTGCATAACTGAGCAACAAGTCAAGTACATTAGGGTCATATCTGAGACTGGCTAATAAAAGGAAAAGATTAATATGGGCTAAAGAACACAGACATTGGACAGAATGTTAATATTGAAAAGAGATTTATGGAGAAAAAAAATCTATTTGAATCATAGCATAAGCATTGTATGAGCTTTCAGGGAAAACACAAAATTGTCTGGGTGACCCCAACCTATTTTGAGCAGTAGTGTATGTGGTAGCAGCAAGAATATCGCAAAGGAGAGCATGAACGTTCACCTAGCAGGGCCATAGTTATAGGGGGTGCAGTGGTAGCCAGGGCTGCCATCAGTCAATTATTAACTGTTTCAGAGATGCCCCATGCAGATAAATCAAATGGGGCCCCCACCCAATACTAGTTCCTAGTTTTTAACATATCACTGGACCCCTTTTTGATTAGGGCCCCTGACAGGAGTATTGCGCTATTGGCACCTGTGCCAGTCAACATGTGCCATTTCCAGTACTGCTGTCTTCTTATGTGCCAATAAGGCAGTATTGGCAGTACTCCTGTCATGGGCCCTAATCAAAAAGTGGCCCACAAATCTGTTAAAAATTAGTATGTAGTAATGGGTGGGGGCCCAATTTTGATTTGACTGTATGGGACCTGAAACAGTTAATAGATGACTTAGGGCAGACTGACTGACGACTGATGTTAATAGATGACTGATGGAATTGTCAAGAAGACATGCTACAGTTTACTAGTCAGTGACATTGACAAAAGGGGCAACAAAATCATCACCGATCCACACTTTATTCATTTTGATAAATGTCAAATGATCCACATTTTCAGGGGAAAGACGGATACGTTTGTCAGTTATCACACTAACAGATGTGCTGAACGTGCATTCCAAGATAACGCTGGCTGCTGGGCATGATAAAACTTCTTTGGCGTGCCGATCCAGCTCAGACCATTCATTCATTTTGGACACCCAGAAGTTGAATGGATCTTGATCTAGTCCAAAAATATCTGTGTTGAGCCTCAGGTAGTCGTGGACCATGCTCTTAAGGCGGTCTCAGGGTTTCTGAACGCTGCCCTGCCTTGCAGGCATTGATGAGGTGTTAAACACAGTGTTAAAAGGGTTAAACAGTGCACTTCTGCCATACTGCCTGCTGCCGTCACTGCGGGTACTTGCCGTTCTACTGCTGTCACGTTGCTGTCATTGTTCCAACGTGCCATTAGAAGAAGATGCAACAGATGTCTGGAGTTGGTCAATGAGAACTGCCTTCAATTCCTGCATTCTACTGTCCATTTGTGTGGGTGACAGGAAAGTGCTCACTTTAGATTTGTAACATGGATCAAGGACGGTGTCCACCCAGTAATCACTATTCGCTTTGCCTTGATGCGTGGGTCATGTTGCAGGTGATGTAGCATTCAGCAAAACAACATCTCAACAATGTTTGTAAATTCCTATAAAATGCAAAAGACCAATATAGGATTGAAATGAGAAAAAATATATTAGAATTAGAAAATAATTATATTAGAGTTAAATTGTTTGAAATGGGGTTTTATTGAAGCACCCTGACAGCGAGACAGCAAATCAACAATGTTTTTAGATCCCTATAAAATGAAACAGGCAAATATAGGATTGAAATGAGAAAAAAAAATATTAGAAAAAAATGATTTTTTGCCTACCCACAAGCTGATGCTCCCCAAACTGCAGCAAGACATTTTTGGGCAATCAAAATAAAGATACAGCAGCAATATAAGAATCCCTAACTACTATTGTCTGAGATTGACTAATCTTGCAATACCCCAACCCTAACAAATTGATTTAGCGGCTTTTCCTTTGATAAATCATTAGGAAATGGTGTGTCTGCCAGCTTTGAAACAAGCAGAGCTGACAGAGCAGTCTGATCAGTTCACAGACTGTAATCAAAATGATGGCTAAAAGAAAATGCGCTCTAATATATAGAACAGGGTCATGTGGTTTTAGCAGCCAATTAGATCACCTCATCCTCACTGGTGACGTTTTTGTAATGAAACTTACCTCCGATCCCTCCCACGGCCTGCGGCATCCTCCTCCTCTCTCCTCTTGCGACAGGAGCGGGCACTGGCTCTCCCGCTCCTCTTATCCTCCGTGGCTCCGGCGTTCGTGCACCTATTTAAAGGGGCCTCTCCCTAATTCTGATGCCCGATTACAGAATTTAGTTTCTGGAGCCCTAGCCTGCTATAAAGCCCTATTAAAGTCTTTCTGTGCATGACCCTCTGCCTGTCCCCTGACCACATCTCAGTATTCCGCCTGCCCTGACCTTCAGCCTGTTTCTTGACCACGTCTTAGTTTCCGCCTGCCCTGACCCTCGGCCTGTCCCTGGACTACATCTCAGTTTGCCTGTTCTGTGACCTCTACGCTACTGCGCACTCTTAGGGGCCGCAACCTGGGCACATTCCGCAGCTAAACCCTATCCTCCTTGCGGGGGCTCTAGGTGAAGACCGGAGTGTGCCTTAGACTCCGTGCCTTTGGCAGTGCTGCTTTTATCCATCGCTGTCATTCCACCCAGTATTCCTGACAGTTTTTGACCCCCCTCTGTCCTCTGCACTGATTGGTTGCATGCCAAAATTGAACAATACAACTGAAAATGGTGCCGAACGCCCGAGCCAAACCAGAACTTGCGACCAAAAGTTTGGCTCAGCTCGGGTTGGAAAAAAACGTAAAGTTCGGGTCGGACTAAGTTTTTTCCCAGCCGTTCGCTCAACACTAACTGTGTGTGCTTTCAGAAAATGTATACTTTGTTGAGGTTGTTTGAAATGTAAAGGATCATTTACTGAAAATATGTAAGGTGGGATGCAGCACTAATATTTTCAATTGAAATCATCCCTGCACACTTACTTCCTGGTGTCTGGCATCCATACCTTTCAATCACCCACAAATATTGGCTATCATTCTGTTCAAGGACCATTACTCTTTCAGATTTAGCAATTTTTTGGTTCACACATTTTATTTTCTGGCACAAATACTACATACTTTAATCATACATTCCTTTTACATCTCATGTACTCACTAAATATGAAATTGTTATACTAATCATGCTACAAAGCAATTACATAAAAGTCACTCCTAGTACACATTCTCTAAGGTGCTCTAATAATCATAAGAGTACATGGTTTGTGAACACAGGAATCTTAATTCTCTACTCATCACACATTAAACAGATTATGTCCAGGATGTGATGTACTCTTTAAATTGTTCCCTGTTCTACTTAAGCTGTGAGAGCTGTATTAATCCTTTCAGCACTCAAGACGTGATGGTCACATTGTTGCATCTCCATGCAATGGAGACCAGCAATGTGACCATCATGTCTTCCCCTTTCAAAGGGATCAGTACTCCACTGACAGGATTTTTCTCCAGTTGAGCATTTGTTCTACCACAGAGGGATTACCAAGTGTACCCTCTGTGGTCAGAAGAGGGTTCCTGTAACCCGTTCGGTCACAGGAGCAAACAAGAAGCTGGGAGCGTATGTGATCAGCATTTCTGGGTTCCTTCTCCTTATTCAGCTGCCAGAAGCAGGTGCAGCACATGCAGCCAAACTCTGCCAAACTACCCCGCAGACCCACATATTGCCCCACAAAGTTTTATATTGCCCCGCAAAGGTGCAAATTATCCAGAAGAGCCACATATTATCCCACAGAGGATCTGATTGCCACACAAAGCTGCTTATTGCCCCATAGAGCCATTGATTGCACCACAGCAGATCCCTATTTTGCCCCAGAGAGCCAGTGATTGCACCACACAGCCAACAAATACCTACCATAGCTGCTGATTGCCCCACACAGATGGCAATACCTGCGCAGCTACCAATAGCACTACACAGCTGTCAATAATCATATATTGACTGCGATAACCCACAGAACTGGTGATTCCTCCTCAGATCCCCTGATGGTGCTTAACATATTCTGTGGAGCTGCTGATTGCACTGCAGAGCTACAGGTTCCTCCACAGGTATCCATGATTGCCCTGCATAGCTACTGATTGCCCCCAAATCCCCCAATTTCCACATAGAGCCAGATATTCCCCTTGATTGCCCTACACAGCTGCTGTTCCACCACACTGTTACCAGTTCATCTGCACAGTCGCATTTCCTTCACAGATCCCCGATTGCTCTGCAACACTATTGATTGCTAGAGTTGTCCCCTGCACAGCTGCATTTACTTCACAGGTTCCCTTAATAGCCCCACATAGCCACTGGTTGTTCCACATGTCCCCCTGTATGCCCCACACAGCTACAGGTTCCTCCACACTTTTGACAATAGCTATTCACACTGCTGATTGCTCCACAGGTTCCACTGACTGACCTGCACAGCTGCCAATTGCTTCACAAGTCCCACTGATTAGCATGAACAGCCAGCAATTGCTCCACAGATCCCCTGATTAGTCCACACAACCAGCAATTTCCCCAAACAGCCACTGATTGCTTCCCACATCTCTTGATTGCCCATATAGCCACAGGTTTCTCTGCAGTTCTCAAAATATTATTTTGATTGACCTGCACAATTGCCATTCTGATTGACTTGCCCAGCTGTGGTTGCTCCACAGGTCCTCCTGATATGCTCTGCTAAACCAGCAATTGCTCCACATGTCCCCCTGTATGCCCCACACAGATGCATTTCCTTCACAGGTCCCTGATTGCCCTGCACAGCTGTGGGTTGCTCTACAGGGCCCCCTGTATGCTCCGCTCAGCTGCAGGTTTCTCCACACTTTTACAAATTCATCCCAACAGCTGATGATTCCTCCACAGATCCTCATGATTGCCCTGCAAAATTTCCACTTGCTCCACAGGTAATGATTTCCCTGCACAGCCACTGATTGCACCCCAGATCTCTCAATTGCCTGCAGAGCCACAGGTTCCTCCACAGATCTCTTTGATTGTCCCATGCAGCCACCGGTTACTCCACGTAGTTGCCAATTCTTCTGCACAGTTGGCAACTCCTCCACAGCTCCCCCTGATTGTTCCAAAGGTCCTTTTGATTGCCCTTCATAGCCACTGATTTCCCTACAGGTCCCCTTGATTGCTCCATGCAGCTGCTGGTTCCTTCACAGAACCCCCTGATTGCCCCGTACTGCTGCATTTACTTCACAGGTACCCTGATTGCCCCACATAGCCACTGGTTGCTCCACATATCCCCTTTATGCCCCGAATAGCTGCAGGTTCCTCCACACTTTTGACATTCTTATTCACAGCTGACAATTGCTCCACGGGTCCCACTGATTGCCATGCACAGCTGCTGATTACTCCACAAGTCCCACTGATTGCTATGCACAGCCAGCAATTGCTCCACAGATCCGCTGATTGGTCCACACAACCAGCGATTGCTACACATGTAAGCCTGATTTCCCCACACAGCCACTGATTGCTCCCCAGGTCTCTCAATTGCCTGCAGAGCCACAGGACTCTATGATTGTTTCACGCAGCTGCCGGTTAATGCACACAGCTGCCAATTCTTCTGCACAGTTGGCAACTCCTCCACAGGTCCCCCTGATTGTTCCACAGGTCATTCTGATTGCCCTGCATAGTTGCTGCTTACTCCACAGATTCCCCTGATTGCTCCCAACAACTGCTAATAGCTCCACACTGCTTTTGATAGCTTTTTAGAAGCACCAATTACCCAACAGAACCAGAAGTCCCCCTGATTGCTCCCCACAGCCACTGATTGCCTCCCAATGCCTCCAATTGCCCTGTACAGCAGCTGATTGCTCACCAATTGCCCCAAAGAGCCACAGGTTCCTCTTTGATTGCTTCATGCAACTTCCAGTTGCTCCACACAGTTGACAATTCTTCTGCACAGCTGGAATCTTCTTCACAGGTTACCCTGATCACCCTGCATAGCAAATCCAATGATTGCCCCACCAGCCCACTGATTCACCATAAATCTCCCTAATTATGCCAAATAGTCAGCAATTGCCCCACATGGACTAGAATTTCTCCACAGATCCTGTTGTTTGTCCCACAAAGTTATGTGAATGAAATGCTGTTTTTATTTTTCACTTAAGCTGCAGCAGTTAGATTTTCAGTCAAATATACTCTTGCGGGAATGCTTCACTTTGGGTTGTTTGGCAATCTTACCTTTGCACACATCTACACATATTGGGAATTGCTCTGTTCAGGAGGTAATTGTAAGGAAACCTACCTTCTCCCGCGGCCCGCGGCATTCGGCGTCACGCTCCTCCTCCCATGACCCGCGACGTGCGCCGTCACGCTCCTCTTCTGCGACTGGCGCCGGCTCTTCCTCCGTGATTTATGGCCGCTCTCGTCGTGATGACATCAGCACGACGCGACATCACGTGCACGCGCCCGATTAAAGGGCACCTATTTAAAGGGACCTCGCCTCCAATATGGCGCCTGTTTATAGAAGTTTTTCTGTGGGTTCCCGTGTACTCTGCATATATATTTCAGCCCTTCTGTGTATGACCCCGCCTGTCCTTGACTTTGATTCTGTTTTGCCAGCCCTGATCACCTTGCCTGCTACTGACTACGTTTGTTCTCCACCAGCCCTGACCAAAGCTCGTTCCCTGACTACGATTAAACGTCTGTACCCCATTCCCATCAGTACTACTCTCTGTCGGCTATTTTGCTCCACACGTTTTGTACTATCAGACCTAGGGGCCATGACCTGGGCTCCTCCGCAGCTAAACCCTAACCTCCTTGCGGGGGCTCTAGTAGAAGACCAGGAGGGGTCTTAGACTCCGCACCTTAGGCTCTGCCCGTTCCGCACGTCGTTCCACTGCTGTCGCTACTCCTCCTCTTTTACTTGTGCCCGACGGTATCCTGTCATTACAGTAATGATCTTTTAGATTTAGTATGTTTTTTTGTGTTTCAAGGTGATATGTGAATGAAATATTGTTTTTACTCTGCAGTTTTGTCAATTTTTCAGAAAACCGTCTGAAACCAGTAAATTTCACCAGGGTTTGCCTCTACAACTCTGCCACCACAGCAATATACCTGGTACATGTAGATCAGGGGTCATGTTGCTTAGATTGCAGCTGTATATTGCACTCCTACCTCCTTAACTGTTGCCTGTGTCCTCCAATGCTTCCTCTGTTCAAAAGTCAGCAGATCATGTGATTGGGAACTCATGGGCTCACAAACTGGCTTAGCAAGTGCTCCTCCCCCTGTGAGGCTCCAGACTATTTTCCGCATAGAGGATAAAATGACTCCCTCCTTTGCAAACATTGCTGACCACTGGTCTAGATAGCTGAAGGGTGTACTTTTAGTGGATATATACTTTGTTGGGGTGTTCACAAAGTAAAAGGTTGTTTTGCTGCACTAAGCAGATTTTCAGTGAAAATTACCCTTGCATGCATGCTTCACTTTGGAGTGTTTGGCAACCATAAATTTGTGTGCACCTACACATATTGAGTATCATTGTGTTCAGGAGGCATTTCTCTTTCAGATTTAGGGCCAGATTCTCCAATGCCCAAAAGCTGGCGGAAATGCCTTTGCACGGACGCGCTTCATGCACTTCAAGAACAGGCGAACAGTGCGGCCGATCTGTCCGCCTGTTCTTGAAGTGCATGAAGCTCATACTCCAAGAATCCTGAACTCTGAAGGGGCTTCATAAACCAATGTAAAATACAATTTGAGCTGGCTCCTGACCAGTTTAACTCTGAGAGGGCGAAGGTCGATTACATGGTCGCTTTGTTTGAAGGCAATGCTTTAGCATTGGCTTCTCCTTTATAGGAAAGAGATGATCCTAGTGTATTCAACTCTGCCGCCTTCATTTCTAACTTTTGACAAGTATTTGACATCTCTGTCCGTGCAACTGCAGCCTCCTCAGGACTGATGAGGATTAAACAAGGCCAACATGCTGCTACTATGTTCGCTGTCAAATTCCAGACCCTAGCTGCCAAAGCTCAGTGGGACAACCATGCCTTAGTAGCCGCTTATTGGCATGGAGTTGTAGTCTCACTAAAAGATAACCTGACTTCCCGTGACCTAACTTCGCTTCTGGAAGAATTGATTTCTCTAAGCATATAGGTGGATAACTGTCAGCGTGAGCTCCAGGAAGAAAAAGGGAAATGTACGTCCTATGTTCCCCTTCCTTCATGCCCTTCTGCCTCTTCTCAACCTCTACCCTCCAGTTGTGAAGAACCTATGCAGATTGGAGATGCATGTTTCACTACTGATGAATGTTCTTGCTGAAGAAATCTTGGTCTTTGCTTTGGGGGAAGGGACATTTTATAAGTAGTTGCCATGTAAAAGTGGGGAACTCTCGGGCCTAGGAATAATATAAAAGGGGATTCCCTAAGCCAATCTTCTCCCCCACCTACTCCTCCTACTCATTGCTTTAAACTCCCCATTTCTATTTCCCTTTCTAATAACTCTCTCAAGTCTTGGGCCTTCATCGACTCCAGTGCTGCTGGGAATTTTATGGATATCTCATTCTCTAAGGCATTTAAAATTCCTAATTTTCCATTGTCTACTCTATTATGAGTCTTTGCCCTGGATGGTAAACCCTTGTCTCAGGGCATTGTCTCTTTGTCTACTCCTTTGTTATAGATTTCCATAGATGAAAATCATACCGAAAAATTATCTTTTATCCTAATTGACTTTCCCTCTGCACTTCTTATTCTGGGTCTACCTTGGCTAAGGAAGCATAACCCTAATTTGGACTGGATTAATAACTGAGTCATTTCCTGGGGAACAGATTGCCTATCCACATGTCTTCCTACACATCCTTCCTACTGGTAGCAAATTTATCTCTGTCTCCTGAAGTACTTGAAAACCTCCCTTCTGAATACCATTCTTTCCAGGACATCTTCTGCAAAAAATCTGCCAATTTACTTCCTCCACACCGTAATTATGACTGCCCCATTGATGTAGTCTCTGGTTCCTTTCCCCATAACGTTCAGACCTATCCCCTCTCTCTCCCTGAGACCGAGGCCATGTGAGTACATATCTGTGAAAACCTCTCTAAAGGCTTCATATGCCCATCCTCTTCACCTGCTAGTGCTGGATTCTTTTTTGTTGAAAAAAGGATGGAAGTCTTCACCCATGTATTGATTATAGAGGTCTGACCTGTATTACCATAAGGAACACTTACCCTCTCCCCATCATATCCCAGCTATTTACCCACTTTAGTGAGGCTAAGATCTTTACAAAATTAGTAATCTCCGTGGAGCCTATAACTTGATTCAAATCCGCCAAGGTGATGAATGGAAGACCACCTTTAACACCCATGAAGGACATTATGATTATCTTGTCATGCCTTTCCACCTTTTTAATGGCCCGGAGTTCTTCCAAGAAACTCATAAATTACCTTTTCCGTGACTTCCTAGGATGATATATCTTACTTTACTTAAACAATATCCTCATCTTCTCCAAATCTTATTCTGATTACGTTGCTCATGTAAGAAAAGTACTACAGAGACTCCAGAGCCACTCTCTGTATGCTAAGTTAGAAAAATGCGAATTTCATAAACCATCTATATCATTTCTGGGGTAAATTATTTCTCCTTCCAGTTTTGAGATGTACCCTAAGAAGGTGACCGCTATTAAGGAATGGCCTCAACCCACCATCCTCAAAGGAATTCAACAATTCCTAGGATTTTCAAATTATTAACGGCAATTCATTAAAAACTTTTCTTCAATTGTAGCTCCGATATTGGCTCTCACAAAAAAATCCGCTAAAACCAAAGTTTGGCCACCCGATGCCTTGGAAGCCTTCTCCTTCCTTAAGAAAGCCTTCAGTTCTGCACCCATCTTTCATCACCCAGATTATTCTATACCTTTCAAAGTTGAAGTAGACGCCTCTGACTATGGTACTGTGCAATCATTTCCAAAAATTGAATCTCTCTCTGATAAAACCCAGTCTTGTACCTTCTTCTCCCATAAATTCTCTCCTGCTGAATGAAATTATCATGTGGGTAATCACGTGTTGCTGGCTATAATATTAGATTTAACTGAATGGTGCCAATTTTTAGAAGTAGCACGTTTTCCTTTCACAATCCTCACGGATCAAAAAATCTGGAATACTTAAAAACTGCCAGACGCGTAAACCCTCACTTTATTTTTTTCACATTTCAACTTTTCCATTACATACATTCCAGGATGTAAAAATGGTAAGGCTGACACTCTCTTGTGCAGTCTCTCTCCTGATTCTGCTCTGGTGGATAATGGTTCTATCTTTTCAAAATGATAAGTTCATCGCAGCCATCACTCTTAATCATTTTAAGGAACTCGAAACTGCTCAAACTCAAGCTTCCATTGAGACAACTAATAGTTGCTTGTTATTCCCTCCTTCTTTACATCAACCCATCCTTTCCCTTGTTCACAGCTCCAAAGAATCTGGTCATCCTGGTACTAGAAAGACTCTCGAGTTTCTTTCCTACCCCTACTAGTGGCCTTCAATGTCACAAGATTTAAGGAATTTCATATCTGCTTGCACAATCTATGCCCTGTCTAAATCCTCTCACTCTTCTCCTGCTGGTTTTCTCCCTCTGCCTAATCCTGTAGTACCCTGGACACATATCTCCATGGATTTCATTGTGGACTTACCATCCTCCGCCGTCAATACCTGCATTTGGGTCATAACTAATAGGTTCAGCAAAATGGCTCACTTAGTTTCACTAAAAAATGCTCTCTGCATATGAACTCTCCCAACTCTTTGTTCAACATATTTTCCATCTCCATGGGGTTCCTACTGAAGTGGTGTCTGATCGAGGATCTCAATTCGTATCCCATTTCTGGAAATCCTTCAACAAAGCCCTGGTAGTGGATCTTCACTTCTCTTCCGCCTATGACCCTCAATCTAACGGAGGTATGTAAAGAACCAATCAGTCTCTTGAATAATTCATCAGCTATTTTATTTCTGAGTTCCAGGATAATTGGTCTAGTTTCCTCCCATGGTCTGAATTTGCACATAACAACCTATCCCACTCCTCTTCTCAAGTTTCTCCTTTTCTTTGTGTTTATGGCCATAACCTGAAAACATTTCCTTTCCCTTTTCTACCATCCTCTGTACCTGCTGTTGACAAGGAACTCAGTGTAAGGAGACGCACTTACCTACGTCTGGTCCCGCAGCGCTCCTCTCGCGTATGGTCGCACCCTGCCGGTACTTGTGACGCGCGACCACGTGACCACGCCGCACCTGCGTCATGTGCACGTGTTGTCACGCAATGGGGGCGCGCACCTGACGTGCTTAGGTGCAGGAGCGCGCCTGTTACTTAATCTATATAAGGCCAACGCCAGGAGCGCTTGGTGCCTGATTATAGACAAGTTTTCCTGTCTTGGGTCCCCTGCGCCTGCCTGTCACAGTTAACCAAGCCTGCCTGTCACAGTTAACCAAGCCTGCCTGTCACAGTTACCAAGCCTGCCTGTCACAGTTACCAAGCCTGCCTGTCACA